>JAEAOA010002037.1:1962500-2042500 GCA_016746295.1 Potamilus streckersoni | reverse complement strand
AATTTAAAATAAAGAACATGTGTTGGAAAATTATTGTGCAAAGTTATGTTAGAGCCATTTAAAAACAAATCACTGTGAAATCAATCTGTATAACGAGTACAAACCATGATTTGATTGACAAGTTTGATTAATAATCATTAAGGCTGAAAGAAATCCAGATAAGTATGTACTAAAGTTTTGTTTAACAGATGAGTGGGTGCAAAGAAATCCAGATAAGTATATACTAAAGTTTTGTTTGACAGATGTGTGGGTGCAAAGAAATCCAGATAAGTATGTACTAAAGTTTTGTTTGACAGATGTGTGGGTGCAAAGAAATCCAGATAAGTATCATTATTTTCCTACTAATTGTCCCTATTCTAATCTGGGTGACAAAAGACTGTTACTTATTGTTGACCAGGAATAGGATCAGGAGAACTCGTGTTTGTTTCAGAGGAATATTAGCAAAACGGAAGCAACACAAGTACCAGTTTGTTATTTTGTGATAAATGGAGTCCTTGTGAGAAAATGGAGATATTCATAGGTATCCGCTGGTAACGAGTTGTCGGTGAGCTATAAAATGGTCGTTCCGAAGGAATATTGACATGACATGCTTAGTTTAGCCTATAAAAATCAGATTCCTGGTCATTTAGGTGTCAATAAAACTTACCGCAAGATCTTGAATCATTTTAATTAGACAAAACTTAAAAGTGCTGTTTCTAAATATTGTAGATCTTTTCAAGCTTTTCAAATGGCAGGAAATCCAAATCAAAAGATACCCATGTTGCTCATCTGTAACCTTGTACTGCATTTGCCAAACCATTTAGTGGAATAATGGTAGATTGTGTTGGTAGCTTACCTTAGACCTGCGTGCACAAGATTTCCTGAGGCAATTCTTTTGAGTAATATTAAAACCAAAACCAAAATATCTGATCATATTTTTACAATTGGTAGCCTTCCATTATGTCTAGTCCTATCAAGGGTACACTTTTATGTCTGGAATTTTCCAAACTGTTGTGCATGGATTGAGCATCCAACAGTTTAAATCTTCTACCTATCACCCTGAAAATCAGGTGGTTTGGAAATATTGCATTAATCTTTGAAGAATATGTTTTGGTCATACTGTTTTGATATAGAAAAATATTGCAATGAGTGTATTCATTTAATGTTTGCTGTTTGGGAAATCAGTTCAAGAATTGTTGTTTTTGGTCCTTTTGAGCTAGATTTTGGACATACATTTAGTGAAACATTGAAGTATTATAAGGTAAACTTAATTCAAATAAAGATTACAAGATTAATATTCATGACTATTTCTCTGATTTTTAATATAAGTTGTCAACTGCTTTGTAGTATGGAGAAGTAGAGAGAACTAATTTTCACTCTAGCTAGTCTAAATTAAAATTAAGGTATGACATAAATACAAAAAAAAGAAGTGTTCAAACTAGTGATGGAGTTCTAAAACTCTTGCTTATACCTCAAAATCCTGTTTAGGATAAATTGTACGATCCTTATAAAATTGAAAAGAAAGTAAATGACTTAAACTATGTCATTAAACCTGCACATAAGCAGAAACAGAAACAACTTTCTTGTGATATGATTGTTTTGGTTCTTCTCTAATTTCAATCCATATCTAATTTGTTATTTGATATGCGTTATCAACTAAATTTCCATCAATTTTTCACTCCAGCCATTCCCATTTCCATATTTGTTAACTTTTATCTAAACTTTTTTCTTTTTCTTTTTTGGGACACCAGACAGATGCAACCCCCTCTAATTGGTCAACAAAAACTTGAAAAGTAGTTCATGTGTTTTTGTATCCCCTATAATGCATTGTAATGTAGTATTGTAAAATGTATAAATATTGTATAATTGTATTGTATAATGTAAAAATTCAAACTGTTGGATGCATAATTCATACATAATTTTTAAAAAATTTCAGACATAAAATTTGACCCTTGATCTGATTTGATAGATCAGGGAAGGCCAACAAGTACAAAAAGCTTTACCAATGTTTTTACATTGCTTTTTCAGTGGTTTGGTTTTAATATTTCTCAAATGAATTGCCTCTGGAAATCTTGTTGATGCACACATTATGATCTACAATTATTGGTTACCTGAATGGATCTTAGGCAAAGGACAGTCACAGTCTACTACCACATTCTATTACATGCAAATGCAGGAGTAGGTTCTTATGATCTTTAAATATCTTTTGATTGGGTTTTCCTACTGCTTGATAAATATGACCATACAGTATTTAGAAACATCACTTCTAATTTTTGGTCAATAAAATGATTCATGATCTTGTGATGGGTCTTATTTACTCCTAAATGATCAGCCAAGAAAGTTTCATGTGCTAGACTATACGTTTCCTGTCTACATGAACAAAAATTTGATAGCTCACTAACCATTCTTAACTACTGGGTAGCTCAGGTAATCCACATTTTCTTGTAAGGATCCCATTTTTAACAAAATAACTAACTGGTACTTTTGTGGATTCAATTTTGTTAAGTCTTATAAAATAAACAGGAGCTCTCAGAGTCATCTAGTTCCTGCTTGACAAATGATTGTCTTTAAATTATGTCACATTGATTAGGACAAAGGGGATGAATATTAAAAAGAGTATCAAAGAGACCAGTACTTCTTGATTTATCAATACCAAGAGTAAATGAGACATCATCAAGCGAATGATTAATAAATGAGTCAGCTAAAGAAATAATTTCCTTATCAACATCATTCTCAAGAGTTCTTGTACACAAACTGAGTATAAATTAGATGCATTCCTTAAACACATTAGAATTAATACATTGTTCTACTCACAGTGACATACATACTATATGAACTTTATACTAATTTGTAGTAATGAAGTCCAATTTTCTCGTGGTCAAATTTTCAGCAGTTTTCTCAAAATGAAGAAATAGTGACCTACTTCTTTTTCCTTAAAAGGGGATATTAACCAAAACCTGAAGTATTGGAAGAGTACTTTCTGCTTGCCAGTTCTGATTCTTTAAGATCCACTGTATTTCTGGTTCTTCTGCTTCTTTTTGCAATGTTCCTTTTCTTTCTATGGTTGCTTTTTTCTTTAATTTTTCTGCAGTTGCATTTTTATTTGCATTGCTATTTTTCTTTTCTCTACTGCAGTTGTATTTTGATTTCTTTCTTTGTTCAGCATCTGTATCTGCTTTTCTTTTCTCTCTTTCTTGCCTTTACCCATTTTTAACTTGCAAGTTCCATCATTTCTCTTTGAAGAAGCTTTTTTGACTACAATTTCACTTCAAAACCAGATATATATTAATGAAACCCAAATCATTTTTATAAAAATAATCTTGTACCAAAGATGCCTTTACTTCCAAAACAGAATAAATCCTCCAGCAACTCATCATTTCTAAAGACTCTAACCCTTCATGGGTTAGATTAGAAACAAGATTCTCCACTTTAGATGAAATTTTGTATGCTTATTAGTTTTACTAATGATTTCTGAAATATGCAAAATTTAATAATACTGGGACTAAGAAAATTCTGAAGCAAAGTGAATTTAAATTTAAAAGCAATCTGAATTTCACTTAAATATTTTTAAAATTTTTTTATGAGACCACAATTTCTGTTACAACTCTATGGTCATAAAACTAAGTAACAGAAATGATCAATGCCAACAAGTTTTGCAAAACTAAAAAACAATTTAATTCTCTCAATTATAAAAAGAAAATCAAAGAGAAACTACTAGTATCATGAATTAAATACAAAATAATCCTAAAAAATTATATCATAAGTCCAAAAGATACTGTTCCAATGGATTCCATGTCGTGAATGTCCAGATAATTCCAAAATCCTTGAATATGCTGAAGTGTCAATAGTCCTGATGTATCATGATGGCATTATCCCTAACACTTTTGAGTGAATTCACAATTCCAATATATTGCTTTAGTTCAGGCCATCATAATAGCACTTTGTAAATAAATACAATGAATAAATGATTCCTTTTAAGTCAAAACACAATGTTAAATATATCTGCAGACTGATATTAAAAACAAGAACAATTCTAGAAAGAAGGAACTAGGAATGAATAATTCTTTCTCTATGTCAATCTCTCTCTATTATTACTCTGAGTTGCAATACTCTCTACATAACACAAACAACCTAACCTATGTAACAATAAAATGGCAAATTATCCAAAGCTTGTCAAAAGTTTTAATAAGAACAAGAAAACATATAAATAATCTATCTATAGCTCATTGCAATCTACAGTCACAGGCCAAACATTAAAGAAGCAATAAAGATATACATAATAACCTCATTTGTAGAACATTTCAAATATTCTATTCCAGAATCAGTTCAATCAAATTTTTTTTATATTTTTTGATCTACATATAAAGAGAAGTCTTTTAAATATCTCTTATTATCTGATACAAATTTATAACATTTTTTTATATGTCAGGATGCTTTTTGTCAAATTTCATCAAATTCTATTGAATGGTGTTTTAAGAAGTCAATTCAATGTATTTCTGTTTTTAGAAATGGTGGCCATATTTGATGGCAGATAACAATTATTACTACAAAATTGAAAGTCCTTTGTACCAGGACGGTATCTGCCAAATTTGATTACAATTTATCCTCTTGTTTTGAGATGAAATTTGAAATAGTAATTGCTAAGTAACAATGAAAAAAAGCAAAGGTGCAGAGGCATGCCTTAAGTCCATTTTCTCTTATGGGCAGATAGACAATAACTTTAACAGGTGGGCCTACTTGTATTATCATTGGAGAATACTGTAAATAAAATACATTTAAGATATTAAAAATTACACATAAAGTGACTAAATACAAATTTAAACAACCCCAACTACAAATGTTAAATGTACTAATTCAGTCACTTAGTTTGATAGTATTATCTGATAGTCTTGAAAAGGTATGAATTGGTACACAAATATTACTGTAAATAGTTTTCATTGCAATATTTATTAAAAAAAGTGTAAATATATCAACATATGGGGAATGAGCAAGGAGCAATTGTGTTGTATTGTGTTCTCTCCTCATTAACATTAAACAATACACAATACAAACTCACTGATGTGATTCACATAATTATGATATATTAGCAAATAGTGTACAGAAAAAATGCAAGATATTGATATGATTTGAGGGGTTCAGCAATTACAAGAAAATGTTGGGTGGATGGTATAATAAATACAAACATCATGGTAATCTCACACTGAAGTACTGTTTCACAAAATTAAACGGTGTGCAGATGAAAAAACTTTTATGTTGTTTGCCTTACATATAAAATATGAAGCAAACATAAGTCTTTGTAAAACATGTTATGCCCCATGACAGACCACATGGTCCAAGTTCAGAGAAGTTCAAAAATTTATAAAATTAGAAAAAAGTGTCACACTGCTATGAAAATTTAATTAGGTCATGTTATGATCTACAATTGCATAAAATATTCCAAACAAATTTTATTAATCTACCTCAATACTTTTTCTTGCTTGTAGTTTTAAGTATAAAGAAAATGAAAAATTCGTAAGATAAAATGTTTACAACTTCAAAGTACAAAATGCTAAAATTGTGTAAGACACCAAAAAATTACTATAACAGATTTCAAATACTAAATAATTCATTAATGTATGCATAAAAATATTTCACCATGACTTGTTTGGCTAAATCAAGCAGAATTAGGTTTATAGTGCAAATAAGGTATTGTCCAAAAAGTTCAAATCCAAAAGAGTATAAAACATGTATATATATATAAAAAAAAGAAACTTTGCTGCAATGACCAAAAGCTGTCATATTATCTGAACTACATATTTACATATGTAGAAATATTAATTTGTCTACCTGGTTATTTTCTGCACAATTGTGCCAGTATGTCTGCATCATGATATGTATTGTATTGTCATTCCCATATTACAATATGCATTGCAACCTAATAACATTATAAAAATTTTTTATATGTATATAATTGTTACCAACCTATACTGATATGTATCATATCACAATCAAGCAGGTTATGAATAGCTCTAAACCAGACCTCACAGGAAGTCTCTGATGGTTAATTAATATTGAGTAACAAAAACATTTTTGTTAAGATGATGTTGTTGTGCAAATCAGATGTTCAAGGTACGACCAGTTAGGCCTTCTGATGAAGTAAAATTTCATCGTGATCCTCAGTGTAGTTTGGAATGAGTAGTAAAAATAAACTTTGCTAGCAGGCAGATAACAGACAACAGGCTTTCTCATAAGGACTTGATACTCTGTATGTATGCACATCTGTGTAAAGTTTCATCATAACATCTTTTGTAATTCAAAAATTACATACCAGACATATGTAAAAGGTCTCACAAAAACAGTTCAGTTTTACATTTTCTCCTGATCTGACATTGAACTTTTAAGCTATCACTTAATTATTTTACAAAACACAATATATAAACATGAGATGTATTGGGCAAACTTTCATAGCATGTTTCTCAAGCTTAAAAATTTTACATTTTAGACAATGAAACAATTTATACAAATTCCCTTTACCATGACCTTGAATTTTAAGGAAGGTGATATGACATTGGTGTGTCATACACTGTCTAGCAATGAGGATTATCTAGTACATTATCATGAAATGATTTTCTAGTTTTCAAAACAGTATTGCCCAGACATGACAACAGGTTCTTGAGTTGCATTAATTCCATATTTGCTATGACCTTTGCCTTGAATTTAGTGCTTGAATGCAATACATCAACTAGCTTTAGAATATATAATGGCAAAGTTTTATTGAAACATCTTCATTTTGTGGGTTAAAGGTTGGTTATATCATTAACAAGAAAACAAGCAAAAGAGTCATGTAGTCTCTTGCCCTAAACCATTACCTTGAGATCAAAGGTTTCACAAGGTCAAGTAATAGATTCTCCAATCACATTTTATATACTGGTAAATCTTTATGAAAAAATCTTCAGTAGTTTAAAACATGCACCTCACAAAAGCAAACATGACTTCCACACATATTTTCACTTGCCATGACCTTTACCTTGAAGTTGGATGTGATTGTTGTACGAGACACACAGCAAAGTAATGATGTAAATCTAGGTAAACCTTCAGGAAAAGATCTTCAATGGTTCATAAACAAGGCCTGGATGAGGAAACATGTCACAGAATTACAATTTCCTTTATTGTTACCTTGACCATAATGCAGTGAGCATGGCAGTTGTATACTAAACAGTTTGGTCATGTTGAATAAATTATCTGGTTAAAGTTTCATACAACTATATTCCATTGTTCAATTGTTACAACCCATACAAGGAATAAAGTAACCATGTTGGGGTTACATTGACTTTAACCATGGGGTTGTGGGCACGATTGTAGTAACCAACACACTGTTTATTCATGAATTAAACTTAATATTTCATGAAAATATCTTCAATGGTTCAAAAGTTAATGTCTATACAAGCAATCCCATCACATAATTTATTTTCCCTTGCAATGGCCTTAACCTTGTCAAAGAGGGGGCCCCGAGTGGATCATTGCCATCTCACCTGTCTCCATGAGTTCGAGTCTAGGATTCGGCAAATGTGGATATGTGAGAAAGCTTGCCAGTAGCTTCTCGTGGGTTGGTGGTTCTTTCCGGTATTTTCACAGTTTTTTCCTCCACCATTAATACTGGCCGCCATAAATAGCCTATTGTGTGCTGAAAAATGGTGGTAAGCCCAACAACAAACTAACCTTGTGAAAGGAGAATGATTGTGTCATAAATATCCAGGTAATGTGCAAGTATGCTAGAAAGGAACCCGGCACATTATTCGAAGAAGAAGAAGAATGTTTCATAAAATTATCTTCAGTAGACAAAATCAGGCAAGGAAACAAGTCACTGAGTTTTATTACCTTTAACAGGGACTTGGCTATAATGTATGACATGACTTCTGGTCCTGATTATATATATATATATATATATATATATATATATATATATATATATATATATATATATATATATTTGTGTGTGTGTGTGTGTGTGTGTGTGTGTGTGTGTGTGTGATAGGGTAGTGTTTCATCCATTGCAAAGATGTGTATCCTGGACACACACATGGTAATTGTTAAACATTGGCATTACAAGATTGTACCTAATTGAGACTGGCATATAAAAAGTTTACATTGTGTGTATTACATTGGTTAAAAGATTTACACTGTATTGTGGTTATCTTGCACATAATCACCTAAATATTTTACTGCCGTGAGGTGCAGATCACAAGCAATCAACTTTGATGCTAATAGTTCTTTTGTTGCATGTTTTGAAGCATTACACCAGCATGACAGCATCTGATAGCACTTTTCATCACAGCTTGTAAAACGACTGTTGGTATCAATATTTTCTCTCTTCTCATCTGGTATAGATAATCTCCTGGCAAGCTTCCTCCAGTTGACACCGACAGCCTCAGCTATGGAATGAAGAAGCTCTGCTGTGAATCCTGCAATTATATAACTCACATAAGCAAATAGGTAAGAAATCTGTTTTGCAGAATTACCAAATAGTACTGCACAACTATTGGAGTAGAGCATTACAACAGATAAACTAAATTAAGAGTTTTTGGAAATGTTAATTAATTGCATTACTTCCAATCCATCCAAGAAGCTATATATATTGTTCTATTGACCAAGAATGACTTGTAGGAATCTATAACAATTAAAATGCTTCTCTTGCTTTGAATGGGTACTTTTGAATGGATACTGAAATCATGCCACATTTATAGGAGACTCAAAAATAGTTTGGTTAAATTTCATTTCTTCTATCTGTGTGAATATCTTGACAATAGAAGTTTACAACATGACCTGGGGGGCAGAACATTGGACTTGCCCCAGATATAATGGTGTTAATTTCAAAGCCACTAATATTGTAAGTATGCATTATTGTATACCAAAGGAACTAGTCATAAACCTCAAGTTATAACATATAGACTCAGGGTCATCATAACAAACTTCATCACATTCTTTCAAGGTATTTTTAGTTCAAATGTCAAGAAGTCAGGTTTTATACAAATAAAACCACCATAATGTTTGCTTAACTGGTGTTTACAAACCACTACAACTCATAACCCAAATTACAGTCTGGTCAAGACCTAGATATCCACTTTGATTTATATACACAAAAACTGTATAATCATTTTCATCAGCCTTATGATTTATATGTAAATATCTTAGTTGCCTTAAGTGACATCATACTGATTTTGAACTTGTGGTATGCAAGGGGGTGGGTATTGTTATCAAATCTGTATGAAATTGCTAACTACATGTACTAAGTCTGATTAAAATAATCTCAAAACTGTTCAGTCCATGTGCAAGCCATGAAAATATATATCCAAATTCTGATAATTTACTCTGAACCCAAAGTCACACAACACTCATTAACAAACTGATCTGATATGTTGCTGATCTGTACTAACATCAGTAAGTCTTTGTCAATACCACATTACTATTTGTTCAAATTTCAGTGGTCACAAACTGCAAGATGTCATGGTGGGCTGGTTATTAAACTTTATTTGAACCACTCTGGTGACCTAGTGGTTAGAACGTTCTCCTCAGATGCGGGAGGTCGTGGGTTCGATCCCCGGTCAAATCATACCAAAGACTTACAAAAATGGTACTAACAGCTGCCTCGCTTGATGCTCAGCATTAAAAGGTTAGTGCTAGGACTGGTCGGCCTGGTGTCAGGATAATGTGATTGGGTGGGATATAATGCTACATGTCTGTGGCATGATGCCCCAGTGCTAGACATCACTATAAACTTCCACACTGAAGACATTGTAACGATATGACTGAAAAATTGTTAAAGCTACATTAAAAATTATAAACACACATACACAAACTTTACTTGAGATATTGTTGAGATTAACCAAGATTATAATTTTGAAATACAACACTTTTTGCTTAAGTCATGGTGTTACATGTATATAGGTTATACAATTTAGAAACCTTAAACCACACTCATAGCTTTGAACCTAAGAGTATATGATACATATTCATTATAATATTCATGTGATATATGACAGTCATGTACTTACAAACCAAATTTAGTCAATATCCATCTTATTTTTTCTTGTAATTATGCCCACATCTTGAATAAGGTACACATAGATATAACCTTGACAACAGATACTGAAGGGATATTAAATTTGTTAAATTTGTGAAACTTAAGGTGACTGGCAAGTATATCTTACTTGCATTGTAATGCATCCTGTTCCGACTATACCTAATGGCATCCTGTTTAATAACATGGATTAACCCAAGCATTTATCAAATAAGATCTCATTTCTCTCATTCATGAACAACAAAAGTTGCATGATGAGCTGTCTGTGCAATGTATTGAGGTATTGAGGTCAGTTTTGTATACATGTGCTACTTAACAGTCTTCTGCATAGTGTTGGGTTAGTGTGTATGTATGCATGCATCTACTGACTAGTCTATTTTTTATTTAGATATTTCTATTTTTTTGCTGAATTCTCATGTGACATCAGATCTGTGTTCACACATAATTAACCATCACTGATTTTAATTTCAAGGCCATAAAATGCTGGTAAGAAGTCATTTTGATGTAAAAGAAATCGTTTCTTGTGATATGGTGCTCTTAAGAGTTTAAAAAGTAAAATCACAGTAACAGACCTTGAATGTGCTTCAAACATACTAGAATGCCAAGTATTATGAAAATTCAATTTCATTTCTTGAAGTTATTCACTTCACATACAAACTGTAGTGCAGAAAACCAATTAAATTTGCCACAGCTCAAGATACTAAAGGGATGGTTAATTATCAAGCACAATTGAGATATTGTTGAGATATCAGTCTGAACAATGGGGCTACTCCAACCTGACATTGTAAATCTTAGTATTCAAGAATATCTCCAGACACAATACTAAATAAAAAATACCCCCCTTGATTCCTTTACCAAGTAGATGAAAATCAGATGACCAGATGATCTCATTGAAAGTAGGTGACAGTAAAAGGCAAAAAGTCATTAATGAATTAAAACCATTAGCAAAATATAAATAAAACCACTTACCTTAAGAAAATTAGTGTTTATATTGTTTTCCTTGTTAATCAATTGCATGTAATATTTTGTAACCCTCATTCAATCTATATATAGCTGATATAAGTTTATCTAATGTGCAGAAAGTTAGGTAATTGATTATTGTTTTATGGGGATTTAAACCTGTACATGTACAAGAAAATATATGCCATGCTATTTACTTTTCACATTAAAAATAATAACAAATTTTATTAGCCTATGGTTGCCATCTTTATAAATAAGTCCCCAAACCATGCATTTAAAAACCATAAATGCTGGATGACATTTTCTAATTGTTTTGCAACCAGATATTTGCATTATTTGATTTGAAAGAATGCAATGATTGGACAATTTTTGTCAGTTGAAAGACAATCATTTGTCAATTTGTCAATATTCTCTTGTTCTGGAGATACAGTGCAAGATCCATACTGCATGGTAGCTGTAATGTAACAGTTACAGTCTGCATTACAATGTACTTCCAAGCATACTAATGTCTGCATAGACTTGGAATGTTTATGCTGGACAGCATAATAGATTTTTTGGTTCTCCAATACTTTCTATTTAACAACTGTGTATACTCTTGTTCAAGTTTCAGTTTGGCATTCAGAGAATTTGTTGGCAGGATTAATGGGCCATATTCCATCACACACAATTATTAAAATTACTATGAATTTCAGTCAATGTCACCAATTTTTTCCCCAGTGTTCATTTTGCTAATGATTAGAATGACAGTTGTCATATTGCTGGTAGCAGTAGGAAAGTAAACTGACTTCAGATGGTGGGGCAAGGAAATTTCCCAAGGTCGTAATCAATAATGAGAATACTGCACAAGGATAAGCTTATCTAGATCAATTAAGCTAAAAAAATAGATTGTAAATGCTATATAAAATGTACAAACTATCTGATAAATACAATTATCCCACACACTGTCAATTGATTTTAGAGACAATATTCATTTACAGAAGAAAGCCACATTCATGGCCATCAGATTCAGATTCAGAAAAACACAGTAATGAATGCATCAAAACTTGATTAGAAATTTAGTACTACGTTTTGTGTACCAGCTACAGTGATGATGAATTCTGCAAGAATAGACATATTTTAATCAAGCCTTACATTTATTAATTGGGGGTGGGGTGGGAATACATAATGTTGATAGCATCCAGCTTTTTTGCTTTGTTGCAACAAAATAACTGTATATGTAACAAACCAGTATGTATAAATCATATTGCATCTTCTTATATATATATATATATATATATATATATATATATATATATATATATATATATATATATATATATATATATATATATATATATAGATATATAACTATATATAACTATATATATATATATATAGTTATATATATATATATATATATATATATATATATATATATATAGTTATATATATATATATATATATATATATAGTTATATAGTTAGTTAGTTAGTTGTTTCCACTAAAACAGCTAATTAATCGGACATACCTGCATATATTCATATTATTTCATTTATTTTGCAATTAAAAACACATTTATAATTTAACATTCTACCCACTCACACAAAATGTATAATATATATACAAAAATTCAGAACAGAGATCAATTTACATATATTGTACTAAAAAACTGTGCAGTCTTAAGATATAAGCACGTAACAGCTGACAACAAGCAGCAGGGAGGGTGAATCCTACAAATTTTTGCGACAAAATCGATTAAAGCCTCAGAATGCCAAATGGAACCTTCCTACGAAATCTCATATTTTAACCAAAAAAAAATTAAAGACCCCATTTTACAAATGGAGCCTTAGCAATTTTGTCGCAAATACATTGTCATAACCACCCTCAAATTGCTGCCATCTACGTCGCAAATATGTTGTCATTTCACCCTCCCTGCTGCTGATTAATACAAATTATTTAACCAAATTATTTGTTAGCTTTTCACAAACAGACTAATCGATAATACTTCACCACGTAGATCAATCAAATTATTTGACTGATCGGTGAGTGTAAAATTAATTCTAGTTAGTAAATCATTTTGACATTGCATATAGACTGGATTAGTCGGATTCTCAACAATTAAAAATCCGGGGGGTGCTGTTGGTGAAAATGAATAAAGAATGTAACCTTGTCGGGCTTGATTTGATTGTTCCATATTAATTTGATAACTTCCTTCGATTACATCACACGTTAAATTAAGTGCGATCACCGATGAAATATTCACATTGTTCGGTGCGATATGTCTACCGTCGCCGTCGGGAGAATTATTATAAGTGAGGATAATAGGCTTCGGCTGGCTATCTTTCCATGATTGATAAATTTTATTAAATCCTTCGTCGATGGCAGTTCTGAGTTTTTTCGTTAACTCGGGAACATTATATCCTGGTAATTTATAATTTGGATTTTTATTTATATTTTTTTTATAATCTTGAGCTGAGCTAGTTTTTGAAATCGGGCTATTTTCATCAGTGAAGAGATTAGTAATCCTCGAATTAAATATTTCCATGTCATCGATGATTTTATTACCCGCGGCGACTACACTAGTAAACTCAGCTTGTGTAAGAAAGCCAGATCTTAACGACGGTAATAGCAACAAAAAATCATTATTATTCTATCAAGGATGTGATCTTTAATGTCTACAAATGTTGGACTTGTTTCATGTATTTCCAGAATTTCACCTTCCTGTGGGATATAATCATTAAAAAATGGAATTCTCCACACATCTTCACCATATTGATTCTTATATCGATATCTTTTTGTGAAGTTTATATCCTCGAATTTTTTATAAGTTTTTGATGGATTTTCAGGTCCTATTTCATCAGTGACATAATCAGATTTTACAGGCTCGGGCGTGGAATTACCAGCACTTCTAGGTGGATCTTCGGGCCATCCTAATACTGTTCTTATTGAACTGTTATAAATATCTACAACGTACCCAGGAGAGCCTATTTCAATTGTAGATGATAGTGTTGGTTCATGAACTGTTATCGCAATTTTTGATTCTTTTTTAGTAATGGATTTTATTCTACGTTGTAATTCATTATTAATTTGCTCAATTTGATAGGACCCAGTTGGTATTGAAACAACGTTCCAATCTGGAGTGTCATCTTTTTTATTCCTATATGCAAATACCAGAGAATTATTAGGTCTCTGACCGCCAAATGGAACCGATCTGATATTAGGCCAACTATGATACACTCGTAATTTTGCCAACGCGATTTCCTTTACTGAAACAGGTGAAGGAAAATTCACACTGAATTTAGGGTTTGTTGACGATATTGATATCATACTTGTTTTCCGCGGAGTGGTATTTTCTGCTATCCGCTGAAGTAGTTGAATCTCTTGCGACATTATTATTATTATTATTTACAATGTCTAATTTTGCAATAGATGAAAAAACGCTAGCGTTTTTAATCGTAGTATCATAAATACGTATCATCGCGGAGAATTCGTCTTCGGTAATTATCGTATCATCAATCGATGATGACATCAACGAGGATAATTGTGAGTAACCGTTAGATACTGCTTGATGTTTTACTATATAGTCGTTAAGTTTTTCTTGAGAACACGATGATATTTTTTTAGTAATAGCATTTGCAATTCCGGCAAATGTTGTCACCGCGGAAATAGCAATTGGGACAGCAATCGGAGCTACCATTGTTACTGAAGATAGTATAATACCAGCACCGGCCATTATACCGGATACTGAGTATACTGTAACATCAATTACGGTAATTCTCCTGCGATACTTTTTAATTTTTATTTCATATTCATCAATGAGTGTTTTGAGTTTTGTTAAGAACTCTTTGACGGTATCATAGCGATATTGCGATGAAGGAATCATATTATTTTAAAATCTCAAGTGGTTTCTAATTGTTAAAAATTCTAATTTAGATCAGCTACAAACTCCATGTACCATACAAATGATGTCTTATTTAAATTAGGATCAGTGCTTGTTATTGTAAACCGTTTGTATTCATCCAGGTCAATAGTCGTTGAAATCACGTTGTTGTATCCATATGAAGTCGATGATGATATATTAAACTGATTCAGTGACACTAGTGTTAATCGATAAATACCCTTCTTTGACACAGTGAGAGTTATTGTATTCTTTTTAGGTTCCCAATCTAATGATCCAGAGAGAACTGTGTATACCATATTTATGATATTCCTCTCATGAGGAATCTTTATTCTTTCAAGTAGCGGAAGATTGTCTGTTTTAAATTTTGTAATATCCTCGATAGATTTTTTAATACTATTAATGTTATCTCTAATAATATTAAATCCAGTATCATTAATAGTTTTAATATTGGATTTAATTTCATCAAAATTGGATTTAATTTCAGCGAGAGATGGAGAGGTTACCGCTGGTGTTCCAAAAAATTTATTGATAATATTTCTACGAAGGGAAGTATATGTTGTTATATGTTTTTCAAGTTCTTCATTTAAATTTTTTAATGCATCTGTGATTGTAGAAACAAGTACACCTGGTTTGAGTTTTCCATCATTTGAATATAACACTATTGTATCTTCAACGACGTCACGTCTTCGTATTAAGACATCATCCAATGAAACATTACTAGATTTCAATTTGCCCTGGCGATCTTGAAATACAACTATTTCCCCAGGATCTACACTTGACAAGTTTAATGTCTCGGCGATTTCATCTTCGATTATTTTTTTTACACTTTCCACAGCGAATTTACTATCGGTTTCTGTTTTTTTTTTATTCTGATAAAGGTCGTCCCCAAATATCAATCATTATACAAAAACGCTACGTTTTTCTAAATCATAACGCTATCGTTTTTGCCATTGCCTGCTAGTATATTCATTAACAACAACTTGTGGTGGTTTCCTTGGAAATTTAGATATCTCTGCAAGGACATTTAATACTTCACGACCGCATATCGGTGGATCATTTAACTGTTGTGTTGGTAGCGTGGAATAAAAAATTGGAGATGACTTTGTTATTGTGGATACATATCGCATGAATTCTTTTGGTGGAGCTAATCCATATGAATCAAAATAGACAATTCCACGTGGATCAATTGCATATGCGACCCAATGAGTTCCTTTTCCGCTGCTGTTATCAAGATTGATAATACCCGTTTCATTTTTCATTGGTTTTGACGGTAATTGATCTCTCATGAAAACTCCTCTAAAGTTTTTTATTGATAATGATTTTACAGCATCAATTAAATCAAAATTGGACATTGGTGAAAATCCTAGGGATTTTTCCACTAGTAAGCCGTTCCTGGTATTCTTAGGCCCGTGCCCTTGTACCAATTGTATGGGGTTCCTGGTAGTCTTAGACCCTTTCCTTTTTTTATAGCCTTTCCCAGTAGCTTTTTTCAGGGCCATTCCTGCAGCAGTACCAACGGCTCCTAACGCTGCCGCCTTCGCAACCGCTGGGGCGGCCGCTGCAATCAATGCTGGAATAGCAGCTAACAGCGGGAATATACCACCTGATTTTATCATACTGGCGATTGCTGCTTTCGAAAAATCAATTTGAACTCCTCGTTTGTTCTTTAGCGCATCATTGAAATGTTTTATTTGACGATCTGTCAATGATAATTTATGTGCACCACCGGACATTTGAGTGGGTTTCAGCGTTATTGTAGTTCCACATTCTTTAGCAGACTTTGATTTCAATTTCTTGACCTGACCATCAGTCAACTGGACATTAACAATACTATATGTCATTCTATTCTAAAATGTAATTTACACTTTCAATTGATCTTATTGCGAAAATCCTAACTACATGTTTGGAAAATCAAAGGTTTTCCACTGGTGCATCAATAAGTCTCATTCGTCCGCCAACTCCTTCTAACAACATTGATTTATCACTGAGAATGACAGCAACTGCTCTATAATCGGCTATACCAGCAGGGCGTTGTACCCGAGCTTGGAAGTATATATCAACAACAGATTGTCTCATCATGTCAAGATGTTCCAATGAAAAGTAATAAATCGGATAGTGTTTTTCAAAATCAATTTGCGATATTTGCAAACCAGTATCAACATTTTGATCACGACCCATATACGACAATATTCTATGATATACACGAGCTATGTTGTTGTTTTCATAATTAAGCTGTACAATCTCTGCTGGCTCTTGTTGTCCGTTTATTCTCAACGAAACTTCACTTACTCCTAATTTATCAAATATCATATGACTAGATAATTGTCGACCCACTCGATTTGCATCCTGTAACGCTATAAAGATATGACGTGGAGCTGAAACACCTTGTTTTGATGCTAAGTGCCATGTAAATGTGCCATTTACATTATCCTGCTTCGTATCAGTCGTTGTTGTTAGCCAACTTAGCAATGATTTTCCACCTGTGTCCATAAACGATAGTAATTGTTGCTCTATTGTAACTGCTGGTGTCAAGACGGGTATCCATAGAACCAATTTATTTAAAATGACTTTACCATCATCAACACCATTAGCATGCCAAATTGCATCATTGTCATTTTCTTTTCGCACTAACACGACTGTATGCTTTGCTCCATAGATGACTTTTCTGACATTTATACAAAATCCGAATATGTGATGTAACGGAATTGCACATGAAAACCGTCGATGTTGTCCTTTTAATGCTCCTTTTCGTGTTGCAAATCCTAGATTGAAATTATCATTGACCCTTTTTAAAATGTCGAATTCAGCGCCTGATTGGTCTTCACGGTCTAGATTAGCTGCGAGTTGTTGATCAGCTTCTGCAGTATCTCTCGCAGTTCGTACTTTAATAAACTGAATATGGTTAGCATGATCAGAAGTATCCTTAGCAAACATCATAGACGGACCAGCCGACCTTGTATAATCATCAGAATATCTCGCAAGTCCGATTATTGTTGTTGCAATATCAACATTTTGTTCTATTGATTCAATTTCTTTTCCATCAATGATATATCTTGCACTGTTAAATAGCGCCATAATGCCATTATTTACGAAACCAACTCGGATATTTGGGTTATCCCCATATGGTGTATCAGCTGCAACATTTGTTACAAGCTCTCCTTCTACTTCAATAAATGCCTCACACGGCAAAAAGTATCTACTTGTATCTTGAACTTGAAGTTCAACTCTCCCTCGTTGATTAGGCTCTCTTGCAGGATAGGCATAATACTGATAGTTAATTTTAGAATCATCTTTATTCACCGGCGCTGCCATATCAAACGCTGGATCAGCAATTTTTTTAAATGCCATTTATACTAAAACGTATCGTTTTTCTAAATGTAGTAATGCTATCATTTTCTTTTTCGTCTGACATTTTTACTATTTCCTCCAAGACCGCTTCCCGCTATCATACTTGCAATATTACTACTATCTGGTGAAGTCATTGCTAATGATGCTAGTTTTTGTTCCACTGCGTTATTTATCACTTTACTGACATTTGCAGGCATCATTGTTGTTGAAGGTAGCGGTGTTGAAACTATTTGTGGTGGTTTTCGTCCGAATCTAGATTTCACCAATGACGTTATTCTATTCTTTGCGGTAGAAAAGGCCGTTCCTGCAAGATCTCCAACAGCGTTAATTCCCTTATTACGAATAACATCAATGGCTTTCATCGCTAATTGTTTAGCAATTGGTGCTACTTTTGGGGCTGTTCTTGTGAATAAACCCGCTATGGTATTTCCAAGGCCGTCTCCATAGTATGCCTTATAAACGGGCAATCTTGAGTTTACTACATACACGTTTGTTGGTTTATTGTGATTATAGTGTACTATCATCTTATTTGAAATGACTTTGTAATTTCTAAATGAGAGCAATTAGAAATTTCAATCGCTATAATAACCACTAAATTCCCCTGGAATTCCGTCCATTAACTCATCCAAGAGTTCTCGATACGTATGAATATCAATTATCCCGCCTTGGAATAATCGTCTGCAAATATCAAATGCTTCATTAGTTATTTCGACTGAGTTATTCCCAGCTCGCTTACGTCCCATAAGAACCTCAAGTCGTGATATATCATTAATGATATTACTAGGACACATATGAGAATCATGATGAGAACTTCCATAACCCTCTCCTGAAGTACTTTCTGGTTCGGAAACGTTTTGAATTTCTAGATCTGATTCGGAAACGTTTTGAATTTCTGGAGATTGTCGACCTTGACCTCGACCTCGACCTCGACCTCGACCTCGACCTTTTTGTTGTTCTTTTCGTTGTTGTTGTTGTTGTTGTTGTTGTTGTTCTATACCATACGCATCAACTCCCATTTTAAAAGCTCTGTAATTCAATGTATCCTTTTTTAAATTGCCGGGGATTTCTTGATTAATTTTAAATAACCAATCCACCCATTCATTTTTTTATTATGTTCTTTTTATACTCGTCTTTTAAAAAATCCCCCCTGTTATAATAACTTTTGACAGCAAAGTCACCAAATTTTATATAGTCTTCATTTTTCAGCAATTGAATTTGTCTGATTCTTTCTATAGTTTCATCAGTGAATTTCTCGCTAAAAGGAACAATTTTTTTAACGGGGTTATCATCAATATCAATATTATCCATTTGTTGTATTTCTCGCTGAGTTTGTAACTCACCTGAAAGCTGTTTTATTCCCTCGTGAGTTTTTTCAGTTTCTGTAGCAATCTTTCCTAATACATCAATAATAGGTACTGCTCCCTCTTTAGGGATGTCGCCGTATATAGCACGTTCTGTTGCAAGTTTCATATCTTTAGTGGCTTTAGTTACAGGGGCAAAAAGTTGTTCGCTTCCAATAGAAAAGTCAGTCTGCGCTTGCTGTCTAAGTTGTAATTTATCTCGCACGTCATCTCGAATTGGTATAAACTTTTTCAGTAATGCTAACCTCTCACGGGCTAGTCTGGTAGTTAATGCTTCTGATGTCATTATTGGAAATGCTAACGTTTTTTCAATTGTGGGTTTCAATACTTGCATTTTCAGACTCATCAATCAAACGTCTTATAGATTTCACTTTCAAAGCAATCTCTGACCGAACTTGGTACTGTTCCCCGAGTTTCTTTCTAATGGCTTCAACTATACTAAATAGCCGAATGAATAAATTAATATCATTGTTATACAAAGAATCATTAACCGCTTTTTGGATTCTTTTTATCAGTGAATACATTTTAGGTAGAACATATCTTCCACGTTTCAATTGTATATCAATTTGTTCAAATTCATTCAAAAGTCTGTCTTCATTCAAAAATTCAGAAAGTACGATTCCTTGATTTCTTAAATTTGATATTTCTGTGATGATAGATGTAATATCTTGAAATTCCATTTATTGAATATTATTACTAATGTATTTGTATCTTTAAAATATTTTTATCGAAGATATTCATATACAAAAAAAAACAAAAACATATACAATGCCTATCCCTTCCTCATTCGAGTTCCGAGGCAAGGGAGGCACATACATTAAAGACTTATACAATACCCTAACTCCCCAATCGAGTTCAAGGGCGGGTTATATGGGTATTAGACGTGAAATCCAAGTGATTTCTTTTACAAACATTGAACATATAACATGAAGCCTCATTTGGAACCTCTTTCGCGCCAAACGACGTCAAAGAGGCCCAGAGGGGGGACAGCACATTCTTGGAACTCATTTAGTGCCTTCGCATTATATAAGCCCAAGGGCCACAAACATAGATCTCCCAATTGGAAGCTCTAACGTAACAAATGCTATATTAGGTCTTCCGGAAGATATGTTGTGGGGGGGACAGTACATTACATATAGGATGATTATATATACAATGCGATTATATAGGATGGTATATATACAATGAAATGATAGGATGATATATACAATGCGATGATAGGATGGTATGATAGGGACAGTACAGGACGATACAAACATGAAACGACGGGGCGGTCCTACACCCAATCTACCAATCAAAAGCAACCCAAGAAATTAACCCTGGTTGCAGTTGAAAAAATTCAACCACACCATGTCAATGGCGTGGGAGGTTTGATTGGTAAATTGGGCTTCGTTTTAAAGCCCCAAACTTATTACGGCTCATATTATATATAAGGTGACTAATACTGCAGTGTCAATGTGTAGGTGTGTATTTATTTTCCTAGCATTTCATAATGAATATTGTGTAGTAATTTCAATGGAAGCTAAGTATTTAAATAAAACATTAAAACAAGAAATACAACTGTTAAATAATAGCAATTTTTTTTATTAATTTCTATAATATTACGATTAAATAATCGTAGTAATAATGGATTTACATGACGAGATAACTCTGTCATGGGGATCCCTGTCAATTCAGGACCTGCTATTTCTTGAATCGAGAATGATATTTTTCTGAATTTTATTACATGTAGCCACACTAAAAAAACTAAACTACATGTAGCGCATTTTACTACCTTGACCTCACATACAATCTATTTTAATTTGTAATTACAAAGTAATTTCATTTTCATACAAAATCTAAACAGCGCTGTTAACGCTGTCTTTGTAATTGGGATTTTTAAAAAATCTATTAATAGAACCTTGACCTCGGCCATACATAACTCTGTCAAATTGTCTACCTACAGGTTTTTCCAACAAAACCCTAACTGCTGTTCTCAATACAGTCTTTAGAAACAAGAAACAATAACACAAAATCAAAATCCGTAACCTGATACGTATATATACCGAGTTAACCATTAAATACGTACATGAGATCACACACATCATTAATTCAATCCAATTTCACATGTGTTCTCGCACGAATTACATATCCGGGAATCAATATCGAAAGTAGGATAGTCACGTGACGATCAGTAGTAATGAGGGGAAATACGGAACAAAATTAAAAGAATAAAAGAATATATTTTATTAATAGTAATTATTGAGAGTCATTTCATGCGTATGAAAACTTTATTCTATGTCCATTTTTCTTTGAGATAGCTGTTTGACAAATCCCTTCAGCAACTTTTCGTACTGAAGGCATACATATTTCAAAATATTTCCCTGCAGCATTCATTGATTGAAAAATTCTTTTTTCATTCGTCGCTGTATCAAATGACTGTACTGGTCTCTTTCCAACTGACTTACAAGTCCCTGTCTTTCCTCTTTTTGTATTCTCTCTTTGAGAAATACATTGTAAATTTTCAAGAGAATTATTTTGAATATTAGAATCAATGTGATCAATAACACAGCCATCTTTAATCGGTCCCATATAACACTCAAAGACTGCCCTATGACAGAGATATCCCTTTCCTCCAGCAGTAAATTGCAAGTATCCCTGATTATTAACAAAACCAATTGGTTTTTTCAGTCTACAGTGTCTAACAACACCATTACGAGATATTTCATAATTAACAAGTATTGGATGTGGTCTGAATTCTTGCTCCATTTATATATAATAATACTATTTGTCTAATTCATCATTTGCTTTAATTATAAATCTATTAATGTAGTCTTGAGGGGTTTTTATGATTTTGTCTTTGACAGAGTCATGGTTAGGGTCAATGATAGCGTTTTTTATTCGTTTATCATAATAACGTTTTAATTCTCTAAACCGCTTACCCCCACAATTGATACATAATTGTGATTTTCCTCTCACACCCACCCCACAATTTATGCATGGGGACGGGCCTGTCGAATTATTTCTGACACTCTGTAAGTGATATCCACAGAATTCACCTCTACACGATTTATTGCATGGGGTTACTGATCCAATCATAAGCCATTTGCAGTGATTCATTATATATAAACAAACTTTTCTATTTAAATACTTGTCTTATTTATATGAATGAAGAATTCAAGAGATTATCGGCAATCAAGCCTTGGAAAAATATTAAATTCAATCTTGATAGAACTCTCGAAGATGTACCAAAAGAGAGAATAAATAATAGAAGTCTGATTAGAAAAATACGAGATTGTGTTCAAGAGTTTAAACAGGACGGCGCATCACACACCTGGTCAACATTTAGAATTGATGGTGTTGTTGATGCTAGAATGAATGATGAAACAGCAGCTATGATACTATCACAACTTGGCAATAAACGGTATTTTCTCAGAGTGAAATTCATTATCAATTTAGAATCGGGCGAATATATTATAAGAGACAAATTTGTTCCAATTCTCAAAGATAGGACAACAGTCATTGTTAGCCGTGATTCCAGACCAGGGCTGTTAACTGGAATTGATAAACCATACTATGAAAAAGCGTATCCAGAAACAGCAGTCGTTTATGGGATGTATCCGTTAAATAAGAACCTGACATTGGAAAACTAGCACCAATGAAACAGTCAACGTCAGTGGAAAAGCCACTCAACTGTGTGGCACAACGAGTCTTAGAACACTTTACAAATGCACTCCGTGGGAATAAATTAACCGATCTAAGACATAAAAAAATAGATCAATGGGAGCTAACAGTGAAAGAGAACGGAGCAACTATTTCCGATATAGCTAGATTGGAAAAGTCGTTGAGATTTCCGATAACCGTTTTAACGATAACTGGCGAAGTATTATACGAATCGAAATACAATAAAAACGGAGCTCCAATCAAAATTATTGATCATAACAAGCACGCATGGACATCCGCGGTTACAATATTCCCGCGAGACAGAACAGTGAAGTATATCCCAGAAGAATTCACCAAGGATGGCATTCTCACTGAAGAAAGATTATTCGATGCTATTGCTAGTTTGTGTAAAAACGACCCTGTATCAGTATGGCTACTTCATAGTTTTGAAGATGAAGAATGTCAATTCAATCAATTTGTGAAACCTAACGGTGAATTATATCGTACTGAAAGTCTACATAATAGGATGAAAAATCTAGCAATAAGTCTCAGTGAAAACGCTAGCGTTTTTAATGAAAAATCCGAAGATTACGAACAGTTACTTACAAATTGTTTTACAATTCCATCGGTTGCAGCTCATTTTGCAAGAAAGAAAAATAATTGGAAACCAACACGAAAAGAGTTTTTACAGGATGTTCAATCCAGCTGTTTGGAATATTATCATGGCGGTCTATGGAACGTTAAATACAATCGTGAAAGTATGATATCAGTTGATATCGTTGCTTGTTATCCAGGAAGTTTTCTAGGATATGGATTCGCTGGTGAGTATTTTAAACGGTTTGGACATCCCACACATGAAATGACTCGCGTTGCTATTAATGGACCACTGCCTGATTTTGATTTGACCGGTTTTGCTTGCGTAGTATCATTTGAATTCGCTGAAGGACTTCATCCGTGTTGTTATGTTTGGATTGGTAGACACATGGCTGAAAGGATGTGGTTACCAATAGTGTTATTGCGATATATGATTGATTGTAAAATGTTAGTTTCGTTGATTGTCAGCGAAGCGATTATCTCATATCAAAAACAAACCAATGTCTGGTTACCAGAACCAGAATGTCTTGATAGTATAATCGATAAGTCTAGAAAACATATTGATGCTGACGAGGAGTACATCATTGAATGGTCAAAAAAGATATTTAATCAACGAAATAGTGAAGCAAAGGATCTTGGCCGAAGAATAATCGGTAAATTTACACAAGGTGGAAAAAAATTTAACTTTAAAAGACAATCCTCACGATTGATTATAGATGATGCCGAATACGACTTCGTTATTAAAGATGCAGTAGAGAAAAATAGATACGCAAATTGTAAAACAGCCTTCTTGTCCAATAAAACAAAGTTAGGTAGAATTGTTACTTACAGTGATGGAGAAAGCTCTGCATATCTACATTTGAGAGCTTCTATGCTGGGTTATGCATCTATCAATTTATTTGCAATGATAAATAGATTTCCTAGTATAGCAGTCAGAGTTGCAATTGATTCAATGTATGTCGATAAAAAATATATCAAAGAGATAACTAAATTTACTAATAGCGAAGAGACTTGGGGAACATGGCGAATTAAACATGAAATACAACGCGATTATTCTGAATCAGCAGACCTTGAGATTAAAAGCAGTTACCTGAAGAACGATAATTCTATCAGTGAAAAATCCGAAGGATTTTCTATGTCTAAAGCACCACCGATATCAGATCCAATTTGTAGATATAAAACAGTTTATTTAAACGGTTGTGGTGGATCTGGAAAGACAACACGTGCGATAGAATTATATCGAGAGAGAACGTCCATGATTGTACTCAC
Source organism: Potamilus streckersoni (assembly GCA_016746295.1). Classification (NCBI taxonomy): domain Eukaryota; kingdom Metazoa; phylum Mollusca; class Bivalvia; order Unionida; family Unionidae; genus Potamilus; species Potamilus streckersoni. The sequence goes on along the minus strand of JAEAOA010002037.1, from coordinate 2,017,410 downwards.
ACCAACTCATAGACTAGCGAGAGAGATCAAACAACGAAATGTTGAAGCTTGCACGTATCATAGTTTTTTCGATACAAGGGCGATGCTTGGACTCCTGAGCGAATGGGTGAGAAATTTATTCCAGCGGTTATTATTTGGGATGAAGCATGTACTGTTTCAGAAGATGTATTAAAAATGTTTCTTGATTGGTTATTGCAAAATAATACAAAAATTATATTGTGCGGCGATCATGGTCAACCACCACCATTTGTTGGTAGAAGTCCACATAATTGGTTAAAAGGATTTGTTGATTATTACGAAGAAATTGATACTGACTATAGAGCACTCGATGAGCAGTTACGTGAGTTTAAAAAACTAATTAGATTACAACCCGATAGAATTCAATGTGAAGTAGCGCGTGAAATAATTTCTGAAACACCTTTGAATGATTTTTGGGAAACATGGAAACCAAATGATTTTGTAGTAGCAAGTAGAAAGATAGTCAGAGACGCACTTCAGAAAAAGTTGTTTGAGCTACACAAGAAAAAATTCCCAACGTTTCCAGTACCGTTGTGTTATAGACCATTGGATACACGAAGCAGAATATTGAAGTTGAAATTCCAGGCCAGACGGAGAAACAGATTCTAGTGTTAAATGATATTGTGCTAGTTGATATCAATACTGTAGAAGATGCATTATGCGCTGATAAATCACCATGGACGCTTGGTTATGTAACAACAATACACTCGTCACAAGGATTGACCATCACGGATACAATTGTTTGGATAGTTGATAATCGCATTGAATGGTCAAATTTAGTCTATCTCGCAGTGTCCAGAGTACGACGAATAAATCAACTACGAAGGATTGTTTTCGATGATGATTTTAATGCAAACGATGATAACACTGATATTAGCATCATTAATAAAAAACTCTCTGGTTACAAACAGCAGGACAAAAAAAAACAACGAGAATTTGATATTGATGCTGAAGTAATAATCGCATTAAAAGAACAACAGAATAATCACTGCGCCAGTTGCAATTGTATAATGCACTGGCAGTATTCGGATAAAGACCCTCGACAATTCACCGTAGACAGAAAAAATAACAGTCTTGGTCATGTCAGAAACAATGTGATGTTGACCTGTCTTGAGTGTAATAGACGTAACGGAGCTAGTTAAGACCATGTGGCGGTAATTGAGTATCGTCCGGAATAACTTGTAGTTGTTCGCGTGTAAAACCACGCTGAGGTGCAGTTGAATCCAATCTGTAGATTGGAGGTCTACCAGTTGATCGCGTTATGGTTGAAATTTTATGCGTAGTAACACTCCATATAGGATCAGTAGCTCTTCTTTTACCACCTTCAAGCTCTCCTGGTTCGTATAAATATCTCACAGTAACATCACCGAGAAGTGGCTGAGTGCTAACCCGCTGTGGTTGTTCGGGAATATATTCTTTTTTTATTGCAATATTTGGTTTCATATTAATAGTTCGAGTAATCTCGTTATTTAACGCTGCAACTACACTCGGTAACCTTTGGACCCATTCACGAGATCGTTTTTCTTGGATGAATTCTTTTGCATATTGATATCCAAATAACCGTTCTGCAAGAGTTCGATTAAATCGTTCTACAATTGCCTGATCACGATGTAACGCAGTATGTCCCCGTCGTATTGTAACATTATGAGTTTTCATTGTTGATAGAACAGCACCTTGAAACTCTTTGCCAGGATCAACTTGTAATAGATTTGGCCATCTTAGAGGACCTCGTCTATAAATCCTTTCAAATGCAGAAGCGACTTCAGAAGCTGACTTTGTTTTCAATGGTTCTGCTTGTTTAAATCGACTCGCAATATCAACTACAGTTAGCGCGTATTTGTAACCATGGTCATGTGGTAAAAACAATAAATCAGCCTGATGAACTTCATTGGGTACGGTAACATCAAAATGAGAATAATTAATTTGTTTAGGCGGTGGTAGATAAATTTGCCATATAGCTTGTTTGGATAACCAATCTTTTGCAGTGGATTTTTTCACTTTTGCAGCGTTAGCGAGTTTACTAATTGCTGCTTTACCCTTCCAGTATCCTTTCGGAGAATAATAAATAGATTCCATACTATAAAAAACACTAGTGTTTTTAATTACCAGCACCTAACACTAATTTGCCTTTCATAGCTGATTTGACCAACCATGAAGCCAATTTGTCTTTGAAGGATTTATCGGGAATAGCATTTAACGCATGAAATAATTTTACATCCGCGATATGTCTTTGTTGCAAATTATTGCTTTTATATGCAACATCATGAGCACGACATGCCTTATCAATAGCATTTATCGGATACTCACCAGGCCGGGGCTGATTTTGATCATCAAGTCTGATATCTAATCTCGTTCCGGGACCACAGTAGCTATATCCTGGAAGATGTTTTTCTCCGGGGTATTTTGCCCATGGGTTCCGGGGAGTTTTCCAAGTTTTGCGGCAATATCACCTCCGAGTTGCTTTTTTTTAAAAATCGAAATTTTTTTTGTACCACATGTTACACACTTACCAGTAAGCGCTAGTCTATTGTTTTTAGTTGTAATGGTTGTCTGATCGGTTGTATCAGTACGCTGTTTACACTTAACACAATATAGATCCATAATTTATATATAGAGTTATGAATATAATTGACTTTTCAGCGACTAAAAGAAGAGAACCGGTAAAACACCACGCAGCGCTTCCGAATTCTGTCCGTGCCATTATAATCGGACCATCTGGATCAGGCAAAACACAATTGCTGCTTAATTTGATAATGCGATTTATGAAGTGGGATAAATTATATTTAGTTGCCCCATCCGTAGATGATCAACGGTGCTATGAAGTGCTAAAAGATTATAATGAAAATGCATTAGAAATTAAAGGTGAAAGTGTAATTGATTTTATAACAGATATTGATGATGCACCATGCGTAGATGACCTCGATGGAGACATAAACAATCTTGTAGTGTACGATGATGTAATGTTAGATAATCAAAAGAACCCTGCTAGAGTATTTTCCCGAGGTAGGCATAAAAACACTGACGTGATATATGTCACTCAACGATATACTCAAATTCCAAAAGTGATTCGCGATAACTGTAATATTCTTGCTGTATTCAATGGCGTTGATACACATACGCTACGAAATATTTGGCAAACATGGTGTTCCGATATGGACTTCAATGGATTTAAAAATTACTTTGGTCATGCTCAGTCAGTCCCATATGGATTTATAACAATAAATTTACACGACCCTCGGTCACGATATCGTATTGGACTTGATCAAATATTTGGTTAAATAATTTGTATTAATCAGCAGCAGGGAGGGTGAAATGACAACATATTTGCGACGTAGATGGCAGCAATTTGAGGGTGGTTATGACAATGTATTTGCGACAAAATTGCTAAGGCTCCATTTGTAAAATGGGGTCTTTAATTTTTTTTTGGTTAAAATATGAGATTTCGTAGGAAGGTTCCATTTGGCATTCTGAGGCTTTAATCGATTTTGTCGCAAAAATTTGTAGGATTCACCCTCCCTGCTGCTCAACAAATTACGCACTAATTGTACATGCGTTAAACATTTCATACACAAATACATGGAGATGGACAAGACTATGAACAAAATTACTGAATGCCCTAATACATTGATAGCATATATATTATAATATATATCAATCAAGAGAGACAAGCAGCGTAATCAGGTAATATATATGTGAAAGGAATACAAATAACTCATACAACAAATGGTATTAAACGCAACTAGCAAAAACTATAACTAAATATTAATAGGTAAATAAAACAAAAATAACATAAATTGAATAAGTGCTGCGCGCTGTTAGCGACTTTATGATGAAGATATTTCATTCCAAAGGCAAGTGACTTGCTTTGATGGAATGGCGAGACTTTCGCTCTACTATCATTGTTTAGTATGTAATGTATGGTGGTACGTGAAAATTCCAGATTTCGATGATTTGCAACAAAAAAAAAAAGAAAGAAAAAAACCGCAGAAAACAAAATGAACAAGGTCATATACGAAAATAAACAGTCTTCAGTTATTTTATAAACATACAAGTCCGGTCGCTTGATTTTATCATCAGAGAAAATATGGTTGCAGGCTAGCATTTTGTTTAACCGTTTAGTTTCAAGGTAATCCTAACCCATTTATTCTCTTTTTTTATCGGGATTCAATTTTTAGTGTTCTGCTAAAAACAACATTTTCTTGACCATACATTTCTTTCATTTGGAGTGGTATCCTGTTGTTTTCACATAACAATTACAGTTCCTTCTGTCATTAAATTCGTGATTTGTAACTTGCACAAAATCCACACCTTGTACAAAACTATATTCACAGTTCCTGCATTCAACTTTTGATAGTTTACATCATGAGCATATATATCAAGGTAATATGTATTAATATCGAGCAATGCCTTGCATCTGTATCAATAAAGCCCTTTATCGAGATTTATTCCTAAAAAAATATCATTTGAATTTCTGGAAATGGACTCTGTAGCAAGAATGAAAGATAATCTAAAAGGGCTCCATCGTACAAGTTATTACAACCGCTGGGTAATCATATATGTATGTCAGAAGAATGTTTCTGAGCATGATATCAGAACAAAGAATGATGTCCAAATAGTATTTTCGTTAATGGCGAACAGTGAATTGTGCAGGCATGTGACAAATATGTTCCATTTATAGATCTACGAAGAGGATTTTTTTAAAAATAATGCACCTTTTTTTTAATCAAGCAGGCCATTTTCATCATGCACTTTTGCACACTAACACGACATTATGGTCTTAAGGTAATTAATAGAAGACCATAATAAGCAACAAGTTTTGTAAAATTCAACAAATAAATTATTTCCCTAGAATAGAAAAGTGAAAATGGAAATTACGGTATTGATTATTAAATCCCAAATAATCATTGAATTACAGACACAAATCCGATTAATTAAAGTACTAAATAAACTTTAGTGCAAATCCAAAGTAAATCCAACAATGAATGTGTTGATGTGCCCGTGGTGGCCCGTGTAGCGATGATATACCTACGGATTTTTGTTGGATCACAATAATACAGTCCAAGAATTACATCTTTGTTTGAAATTTGACAATCAATTCAAGTGTCTATTTCCAAGCATGCTATTTTTGAAGAGCACTTGATATTTACAAAGAAGAATCATTTGAATTAAAGAATTTGAATAAATACAATTCCAGCTCAAATAAATTTATCGACACAACAATAATACAATTAATTCTGCTAAGATCTTGTAGCATGAATAAATACTTTTCCAGCAACATGTATATATATATATATATATATATATATATATATATATATATATATATATATATATATATATATATATATATACATATATATATATATATATACATACATATATATATATATATATATATATATATATATATATATATATATATATATATATATATATATATATATATATATATCCATCTACTTAGCCTCAGATAACAATTAGCATTTGAAAAAATAAAAACATTAACTAAAAGGAAAATAACCTTTCTAGTAGGCTCTTAATGATTGCTAAATGAAACCATAGTCATTATTAGTCTATTACTAAACTTATAATATAGAATTTGGAATATGTTAGGTAGGCCAGGTAAATTTATAGGGGAAGTCCAATAACCTAGTCCCAGACCTAAATAAATATGATTATTTCTGTTAATAATGATCCTAATCTTAAACCCATACACAGAGGATATTTTTGCTCTCTATTTGATGTTTACTCAAAAGGAATTAATCACCCATATGAAGTAGAAAAGGAATTTAATTTTGAACAAGGTCAAGTGAAAATATACAATATTACATTAGCAACAGTATATATTGAAATAAAAACAACTTCAAAAACTAGCAAACAATACAAATTAAATATGCATAAAAACACCATCGTTTCACACACTGTGTTTGTAATTTGGCTTGTTACATGACAAAGGTTCGTATCCAGTAACAAAGAAAGGAGTGATAGCCAACAAGCTTTGTATATTTCAACAAAACAATTTATTTCCATATACATCAATGTAAAAATTTGTAAATATGACTTAAAGTTAGTGAATATAATCCAAATATGATTCTAAGAATAAAAACACAAGTCCTATCACTAAAAGGACCTATAAGAATCTATGTTCGAGTCTCGACGAAGTATGAATATGGAGGGCGATGACGTCAGATGTAGTCCAATATATGACTAACAATAATTCCTCACTTGAATTACAGTCTTTGTTTTCGAATAATTCTAGAATTAATATCCTTGAATATCTCTTAGAATTATTTTATAAGAATGTCAACTTGTTGAGTGTCCAGGAAAATAAATTATTGAATCCAAAAATCAGACGAAGAATAAAATATTAAGGCAACAAAAAAAAAAAAACAACAAACAAATACATAGATACGCCTTGTTCGTTCAAGGTTTTGTATGAATCTGCGTAAACAAATATTAAAAATGCGCATTTAACTTCGAAAATATCACTTCAAATCTCGCGAGATTGGTCATGTGGTCACTTAGTACGCTAGTTTTGTCACGGCTTCCAGAGAAGACCGACTTAAAAACCAATAATAAAAATATGTTGTTTACAAATATTGATTACGCGGAGAAAGTATGTCCGTGATGCTGACCAATCATTTTAACTTCCTGTTGATTTATTACCAAGGTAAGGCGAACTAAATGCCAACCATCAGGTATTACTATTTCGTCTTAAATAAACAAAGCTTGTGCTAAATTTATATCTTACAACTAAAATAGAATTACGAATAAGAGAAAAATATTCATTGCAATTAAATAGAATGAAACAAAAATGAAATAAAAATTTTTTAAACCTCACAACAAACAATTTAATTACATATACGTAATAGGCTATCGCCATTACCTGTGTATTTAGCTACCATAAGGGACTATCCTTTCATTATATGTTGGGATCGATCCTGGATGATATACTTTAAAGTATACTAATATCTAGATTTTAAATTTCCCATACTTTATCTCTGGAAATAATAAAAATTTTGAAGAATTCTAGGAAGAGGCGGAAAATATGGGTGCAAATTTACCACCTGTCAATAACGGAATGTGTACCCGACTTATACAGTTATTGATAGGTTGTTCCACATATAGTACTGTTTTGGGGGAATCAAACAAGGGTACAGCTTTATATCTGAGTTGTCAATATACACCCATCCACTGCTGTTTTAAAGAACGTGGTAATATCAGTGATATTTAGCTATTGCGGTACAGATATCAACAATCTATGAGCTTTGTAGAAATTGTACTCGTACATACTATTAATGTTAATTATTTGCAAAAGTATTACAGTTAATTTACGTCAAGAATGATGCATTTTGGTAAAGCTTCATTGTTGTGATTTCGAGACCTTATGGGTAATAGTTCGTTTGCCTTCGAACTAGTGACAATAATGTATGAAGAATTGTTTCGTTTGAAGATTTGCTTTGGTCAAAAGACTGGGTCAAAACACTTTTCTTTCGTTGATATCCATATATTGTACAAAGGGTATAGTGAACACAAAGTATAGTATATCTGGAATGCCTTCTGTAGGCAGTATTTTTACTTTCCCCATAAACTACAAGAATATTACACTTGCATATATAGATAGTTTAATATCTATTTTGAAACACAAAACTTGAATCAGCATATATATATATATATATATATATATATATATATATATATATATATATATATATATATATATATATATATATACATACATACATATATACATACATACATAATTACATACATACATACATTTTGACGTTTTCCTAAATGATATCTTTATAAATCCGTTTGAATAGGTACTGTATATAAAAGTTTAATTCATTCGAATTTGTTAAGGAAAACTTGTGGTCCTTTTTTGTTTGCATTCAGCAATTGTGAACATCAAAATCTTGCCTTTGAAAACAAGTAATGTAAACATCTTTAGTTTGTGACACTTTACAAAGAAGTATTCTTCAGATTCAAAATTGCATTTAAGTTTAAGTTTTCATTTGTATTTTTCATTGTTCACATGACATGTGGGCTTGAAGGAGAAATACGTTTTGAGAGTTACTTCTTAAAACTGGTCAGTTAATTAAACTTTTTGTGACACTGTTTATTTGCAAAATACGTCAAAGCAATGCTCATTTAAAGGCAAAATGTCCATGAAGTCGATGGTATAGAGTAGTGATGTATGTCACTTTACGGTGAATTGAATTTCCAATGGCCGAAAGTACTTACGGCTAATGGAAATTTAACAAGGGAATGTTATATGGGGGTCAATGTAAAAAAAAACATGAGGAAAATCACAGTACTGGTCACAGGGGACAATATTACAAGTGGCTGATATCAATCGATCGGAAGCTTACTATCTGTGTTCTATCTGCAATCGAGTTAAATGTATCAATAGGGTTTATGGGGTCAAAAGTGTTTAGGGGAACAATATGAATTTAACATGGAAGCGACATTTTGGGGCCAGAAAACATTATGGGACAAAAGTGTTGGAGAGGTAGAAAGGTTTATAAGGTCAAAGGAGAAGTGTAATGGTAAAAGTATTGTAAGTCGGATTGTCAACAACGACACATACAGCACCTTGTGCTAGCTGAACGTGTGAGCAAAGGAGATGAAAACCAGGAAATAGACAATCACATACCACCTATACCATCCTAAACCACATGGCCACAATGCAAAACGCCTTGTGCTAGCTTAGAATGTAAGAGAAGGAAATGATATCTAACAACATACCATCCACCACATCACCTTTACCATCCACTATACCACCTGTATACCATCCAGCAGCTCGCATAAAACCTAACTCAAACGTCATGTGTTAGCATAGAGTGCAAGAGAAGAACATCAAATCTCACAAACCTACTACCCTTTACACTATAAAAATACTATACATTACACAATCCAAATCATTCAACACCGCTTACACACAAACTAACCAAAGTGACATGTTTTAGATAGAATAAAGAGGAGAAGATGCAATCTCACAAAGTATATTATAATCTTTCACCACAAAAATGCTATACATTACACAATCTGTACCATCCAACATACCATACACGCCCAATCCAAAACTCTTCTACCCATTATCCCAGGGTGTGGAAGCATTTATCAAAGTTTGAAAAATCAAGACACAAGAATCATCGTTGAGCGGACTGACAAAGTTTTCCACTTGCATGACTAAAGCGCGTATGTGACGCAAAACGTCGCTTCCATTTCAGTTTTAGATAAAAGATCACCGACTGTGAAAAGAGAGAGGTGAACGAATATATATTTAATATATTGTCAATAAAAAAATATCGCACACAATCTTTATTATAAAAATTAGGACGAAGGACACTTAAGTTCTATTTCTGGTAAAAGTGCACCCAGAAGCTGTGCAGACCTCTATATCACTTAGGGTAAATAGACTCACTACAACCGTCACGAGGAACATTTCGATGTCATTACCAGTATCACCAGATCACTTCTCGAATATATTTTTTATTGTGAAAAATACGATTTTGTCTATACCAATCGAGAGCAACACATTAAAATTTTGGGGTTGGTTATCTGCATAGCCCTGTTTTCACGAAGGACAAGAACGAATTCATTGCTCCTTTTGTCAGCAGGAGTTTCGTGCCAACAACATCTAATGACAAAATGTTCACACCAGAAAATGTGCTTGCCGATTTATGAATTTATTGCTCTACCTGCTGACATATCTTACGCACTAATATCACCGGAACTCATGTTTGTCGAAGAAAGGAACACTGTTATATGTGTCACCAAATCGTGGACTTGGAACATAATTGCTACATTGAAAACTACAAATCGAAACAGGCTGATGTAAAGTAGATAGAGAATTCCACTTTTTAAATTTGGAATGGATGAAGGAGAAATGCATTCACATTCCTAATGTATGTGTAGTTCGCCGAGCGTGAGAGAAGTGTATCAAAGAACCTTTTAACATTGCCCCCACTGTAGCAAGATTCCTGGGGAGTTGAAAACTATTTCAAGCACCTAACACGCTTCAATGGATTTTAGACCATATGGACGACACGTGGAGCAAAGAGAAAATTGAACATCGTTTTGCTACGGTGATGGCTCACAATATCTGGATAGGATGGATAAGTTCTTCTAATATTCAATACAGAAATAGGCACCGAATTTTCTAACGTCAACGGAGCCAAAACATCTATATGCAAATAGAGCAAGTACATTTTATAGATTCGATGAGTTATTTAGTCATGCTTTTGTGTCGAATGTCTAAAATGTTTGGAATGTCAGAAATGACTAAAGGATATCTTGCGCATTTTTACAATACCAAAGCAAATCAACACACCGTCCTACCACACTCGTCTGACGCCTACAATTATGACCCAGACAATATGTGCACAGAACAACAAGAAGATTTCTACGTTTGGTACCACTCTAACACTTTTAATTTTCATGAAGAAATATTAAAGTATTGTCAGTCCGACCTGGACATTTTACGACGTTGCTGTAGAAAATTTTGCGAAGTGTTCATGGGACACACATGTGAATCATTCTTTGAAGGAAGTCTGTACCATCGCCAAAGCGTGCACTGATTCATACCCGAGATGAACCTAGCTGTCATAATTCTTAACCACGGAGTTTATCAAACTTAGATAGTCGACCAAAGCTGTTCGATGATTACCTTATTTGTAGGAAAAAGAAGACAAATGCATCCAACATGCCTGAAACGGAGGAGCAGGAAAGACCATTATTTAACGGCCTCTTATCCACAATGTCAGACGAAAAACGAATATTTACAGTGAACTATGCACGAATCGTACGCGAAAAGATATCAACGTCACTTAAAGTTAGAACAAGAGAAGAACAAGTGGTTGAATTGTAGGAGCACGAGTAGAAAGGAGAAGAAAACAAATAACTGGAAGTGTTTTAGCTGTATCCTTGGATGTGCAAATGTAGTCACTTTTCAGCTTGACACCACAAAACTCAAACAATACACATCGACCAAAACCATTTGAAGATACAAAGGGTGGGTCAAATATAAATTATTGCATCCAACCGACTTGTACCATCCCGTCTTATTTACCATTGACATTCATTTTTGTCATGCCTGTGCCGGAAACTGCAACCAAGACAATCCTTGTCATCACACCGAGAAATAATGCACTCGGACAGGAACTCCGGTCATAATGGTAGTGTTTCGCGCTATCAAATTGGAATACCAACTTTAGAAGTAACCAAAATTTATCACTTTTCTAAGACCGAAAAGTACCAAAAGACGACGACACTCCGAAAGGCATTTTCTAGGGCTACGTCAAAACCTTTTTGAAACCCACACAAGTAGGTTATCCTTCCTGGTTCCAGACACCCAATACCAAGACAAATTCAAAGAGGAATAGTTTTCCAACGAAAGCAACACTTTAGACCATGTCGATAAACGAATGAAGACGCTTGTTTTGCCTACGTGATGCTGAATTGATTAGAGGATAACAGCACAACGACAGTATTTAACAAAGACAGAGTATTTGACAGAGTCCTACCGCTACTAAGACATTATGACATTATTAATGACTAAAGAAAATATATGAAGCACGCAGACGTCGTTTGCCAAAATCTGATAATGGTGAATTACGGAGAAGAACCAAATTTTTCCTCAGGTCGGTGTGAATTTTAAAATGTCAGCATTGCTACGTACATGACAGCTCATGCTAGCTTAAAACTGAACGAAGCCTTACACAAGTTAGGAGAACGTGTCCTGCATTTGGACACCGACAGTTGCACCCACATCGATCACCTTCACCCTGACATTGAAGGAGACCGTTTAGGTGCAAGGCCGGACGAGCATAAAGAAAACAAGTTTCTGAGTTTTACTGCTCCTAAATCATATAGCTACGAACGTCGAAATAAATGATAAAAATTGCACACCGATTGTACAGTCAAAGGATTGAGGCTGAATAATGAAAGGAGACAACTATTCAGCTTTGGTGTGCTGAAGTCTGGAGATGATCAACACTTTAGGGTGACCACCTATAAATTGTACGGTTACCAACTCACGAAATCGTCAGCCGCCCTTTGGAAAAAATGTATCAAATCGTCTACCAGAAGCGAGTGTGACTGTCAAATCATATTCTTCACATTATATTCATGGTGATATCGAACAGCATATAAATGGGAAGACTTCTAAGACTGATACTTTATAACGAAGAGAATGGCATATCTTGAAAAAATGAATTATTTCACACACAAACGAAGGATTGATTCAGGGTACCATGAGAAATCATCGATTCAGCACGACATGAACACCTCTACTACTACATTTACGATCACCATAAAAGGTGATGTGCGTATAAAAATAAACGGATGCGAAAACCACGTCAAACATTACCCTACGTTTTGTATCTTTACTGGTTTTCATAGCCAACAATATACAGTGCGTCTACCGCCTTACGGATCTCATCGAAATTTACCTGTCAAAGAAAACAACCTGTTGCCAGTGGATTTGACTAGCTTGTGAAACTTTGAACGTCGATTCCAACTGTTTAAGGGAAAGTGCTCTAAATATCTGGGATGACCTAAACGGAAGAATAAGCCATAACTGGATTTGTCTATCTGGTAGAAGGAGATAGAGTCAAGTGGTTCAGTTCTGGCTTGTCACTTCACGAGTTGGAGCAGAAAGACTCGGCCTGCATAGAATGTGGTCGATGGTCTCCTCATTATCACTACCTTAGTTTAGTGGAAAGCCAGTATTATTTTCATGGATACTTTTCAAAGAGTTCGCCCAGATACAAGCGTAACGCAAGTAACAACAATTGCTTCCAAAAGAACATAGACTTTTAAGTTACCCATGGTATCTAAATGACATAACAGGCTTGATCGCTGCTAAATTGTACAAATTATGAGACATTGAACAACTATCCATAAGGCATAGAGGCTTCTACTATCGTAGTCCTTACTATAAATTTCAAAACATTGTTGTAAAATTCAACACGGTAAATACTTAGAACAGAATTAACAAGAACGTTTAAAATTTCAAGGATATCGTAGCTTTAGTAGAAATGATTTTTTCTCGCTATCTGTTTAAATAAGAAAAATTATGTTGGTGTATTCATACACTGTCTTCTAAAGGTATCTTGGAATAAACTATACCCTTTTGATAAATTAGTCCTTAAAGAAAGGAAAATAAAAATTGATTGACTTAGGACATTCAGAATTTGCCTAACATGGGTATTGAAGCTTGTCGTCATGTAACGACCTTTATCTGTAGCGTTGTTCCATGGAAGGAAGTCAATAACAGTATTCAGACCTTAGAGGATTACAACATATTTCACAAGAACTGTTTCGTTTGAATTTGGACTCCATGTGGTAAATGTTTGAGCTAGTTCCTTCGATTTTGGGAAATCGCTTGCCAGCAGAATCCTTGTGAACTATTTACGAACAATTACTGCAAAATCATCGTATCCACTGTGCCTTTAAATGTGCACAAGAGACTCTTCTTATAAAGGTGTTCCTTTTTCATATCGATACTTCTAACATATGCGTGAAAAAAGATTCGTGACGTTTTAACAAGTTTGGATGCTTACGCAGATATGAGTGTAGCTTTGTTTAGTGTCATGAACATATTAAAGATGTTCGTGACTAGAAACGTTATAACATTGATGCTTGGACGCAAGAAGTGAATAACTAGTGTGAATATTTTGATTTTGAGTAATTTATGTAACAAATTAGAAAACTTTAAACATAAAGTGGACAATATGACATTTTAACACGTATTAGCCACAATGACAGACGAACCCGACTTAGGAGAGAAAACCAAATTCAGGGCAGCATTACCGTCATTGCCATTGACATGAGCGCAAAATTATTCTGGGAAAAAACATTAAAGAATGTTAATAGAGTAGAAGCTCAAAAACATTACATAAACTCAGAGACATTACAAAGTATCCCCTATAAATTCTGGGGTACACTTAAAAGGACAGTGTTTTACAGTAGCTTGCTTGTATTGCACTTTAATCTTTTTGCTTTCATTTCAGCCAAACTCTAAACCATTTGGATCTTATTCTTTCTTGTATTTAGTTTAATGTTTCAGCATTGAACATAAACGTGTATGAAAAATATAAATTATCTTCTCTTATCTATGTCATTTCTAGAATTTAGAACATGTTCGCTTTGGCTACATATTCCTCATGTACCTCTCCGATTCCTCTCAAAATGATTGAAGAAACATTTGAATATTAAAGTTAGGAGGCACCGTATCTTCGCCATCCCTTTATCATGTTCATTACTGGACCTAGTGGTTCAGGCAAAACCGAATTTGTCAAACGTTCCATCGAGTACAAAACCTATTTGAGCGATGGTCCACCCCAAGACATTGTGTATTGTTATAAAGAGTGGAAATCTGCTTTCACCCTCCTTCATGAAAGTCAAGGAGAATCCATTGTCTTTGTGGAATGCATCCTCGCTAAGATTTCAGGATCGTGTCTGAAATGAGTCAAACGCATCTGGTTTACACGCAAAGGAAATCATAGTAATGCCAGTGTAGTTTACATTAATCAAAATTTGTTTCAATAAAAGAAAATTCATCGTACCATCAATCTAAATTCTCATTACTTGGGTTTTTGTAAAATCTCAGAGGTAAATCGCAAGTGCCAGTGTAGTCTAAACAATTTGGGAATTCCTTGGCTGACGTATGCGTACGACAATTCGTCTTAAACACCTCATGCATAATTACTCGTCAATTAAAACCAACCACACCAGATTATTTATGATTCTGTACCCATCTATTTCACTACTGGTGTCCAGAAGTGGGGTGGGGCATTGAATCCTCGCCATCTCCATACAAAATCTATAAAACGTCGGACACTTCATTTCAGTTTCACGATCATCAAAATGACTTCCTTTCAATTTCTTCCTCAAGCCAAATCGATGCGTGAACTGTGCGGCATCAGACAAGAATATATTCCACAAGTGCATGCCTTTGTGTTAAAAGCCAGAATCAAAGAAGTTTTACAATGTTTTACAGTGACAAAACATCAATTATTTCAAAGTACCGTTCATATCATTCGCATACCTCATCAAACCGAACGCATTTTTAGCAATCAAAGTGGTCTTGTGACAACTGGCAGATCCCAGAAACGATAATCAAATCAAAAAGCAAATCAATTTGATATCTGGAGGTTGCGGATATCTCGGTGTCATCATTCATTCTCTCTTAAAATGGGATCCTAATTACACCGCAAGGAAAAAGCAGGGAAACTGATGCAAAAGCATACTCACGCAAAACGCTCAAGGAAAGAAAAGAGTGGCACGACCAGGTCACATCCCAAGAATAAAAGCCCAAAGAAAACGGCTTTTTTCCAAAAGACAGATAGTGCTGCATGGGGGCAAAAGTACTTCTCCAAACCAGGACTCTCGGTAACCATGTCTCTGGCAGCTTCATGAGCTTCGCCGTTGCTTGTTGTAACACCCAAACCCGATTTCATATAAGTATTTCACAATTTGATAAAAAAATGAAGAAAGTCCAAGAGAGAACAGGAGTTTTAGAAAGATTATTGGATTTATACAACAACAACTGTCACAAATTTGTTCGCTGTAAACCATCAAAGTACAATGATACACATCATAAAAATGCAAAAATTCACAATGGTTGGAAACTCATTCCAGTATAAAAAGGACGTTTCCCAGATGAAGAAAAGATGTCACCCAGAGTAAGTGCACTTCACCACCACTCTAATGCCATATGAGGATACATAACTGGACTGCCTCCTCGTTTGGCAAAACATTGGTATGTGTAGATGGTACTGTCAAAAGCCAGTCAATCCATACGATAATAACTAATTTAAAGAACCTTTGAAAAATCTTTTATACCCTGTGTGAATGTTGTTAATGTATTAGATGAACGGTTTCTTGTCGAAGCGCCAGAAAGAATGCTTAGAAAAATTAGAAACTTTCTTTTCCATATGGATGTCAAAAAGAAAATACCCATCAGTCTAAAGAAAGCAGATGCAGGTAGAACGCGGAGGAATTTTTACCCATGGTGATTGGATCCTCCCTCAGAGGAGTTGCTGCTAATTGTTTGGATGATTTATTAGACACGTTTTAGCTAGCGACAAGAAATAGAAGAATTAAGAAGATACAAAGGAATCATTTTGTTGAAAGACCTCGTACTTGTACATTTTAATCTCCTGGTAGGACGAAAGCTGGCTTTAGTGCCCTACAATAAGAAGTACAAGTTGACTGTTCGCACCGAGTTGGCAGAAACGGGAAAATTTTATCAGTACGGTCAGTTGTTTTGCAACGTCTTTAACCTTTTTACCAAAAGCTTAGGATGAAATAGCTAAACTGACTCTGACAAATTTCAATGCATTAATAATTCTAACCACCCAGAGCTGACAAGATAGAGACAACCAAGGGGATGACAGATAATGGATAAGAAGAGTGCCAAACTCCACCAGAAAAAGTACTCAGGTTATCACCATCACCTACATGAAGAATTGGTTGGATCAAAAAGATGACGACAACCTCTTCTTCATCAAAAGAAAGAAGGAAAGAAGTGAAGAAAGATGTGAAGCAAAAACTGATTACCCTTGTTCATGCATCCACCTTTGACACCCAGTGCCCGTATAACACGTCAAGCAGTACAATCCAAAACAATACATCACAAAAGAAAGAGTATAATAAGTGAGCAGTGGGTGACTTATTGAAGCGAACTCTGAGAACCTTTTAACCAGCATTTTCAAAAATTATGCCCATCCTGAAGAGTTACAAAACTGTATGGTGCTTCCAAAACCCAACTGAAAAATGCACGTTTATTTCAGGTGCAACGTTGGTTACAAGAACAAGCCTTGTACACGTTGCACAAACCCATTCGACGAAATCTTCCAGAAATCAAACCAAAGTGAAAGACATATTTCATCAATGGCAAGTCGATTTAGACGACGTCTCTCATTTGCTCATTTGTCCACGTACAACGTGGTTACAAATATGTGTTTGGTGTCATCGACGTCTTTTACAAATTTACCTGGGATTTGCCTCTAACTTCTAAAACGAGCACCGCATTACTGCAAGCCTTAAAAGTGCTGTTGAAACAAAATGGTCGTCACCATCTTCGATTTCAAACAGGCAATGGCTTTATGAACCAAGCTTTCCAAAAATTATTGAAGTAGAAAGGAATCCATTTTTCACCTTCGAGAATCCTAAAACCAAAGCGTCCTGAAACGTTTTTAACTCACTTTAGAATAACGCATGTGGAAATATTATTTGTTTGCTTTAACACACCCTCCAGTTCATCCACATTTTACTGCCTTTGGTAAAAACGTACAATCAATCGTATTATCGCAGTATCGGATTATCTCCCGAAGACCTGACGTCTGACAACGAAATGACCATGTTTGAGCGTTTGCTTGGAATGTCTCCGTCTGCTTCCAAGAAACGTGACCTGTTAACGACGGTAGATTGTGTGTGCATTGGAAGAATCAAAGGCCCAACAACAAATATTATTTACTGAACCTGACTGTCGAATTGTTTCGTGTCACTGGACAAATAGGTGGTCGGCATTCTCATATCTGTTAATTGGAATACATGAGCGGTGAAGTGCTAAACGGAACTTTCTACTTGCCCAAATTACGACGAATTAGCAACAAAGAAGATAATGTATACCATATCGAAAGCATTCTCTACCAAAGTTGACAAACTCTGAGTCAAAGAAGTGAATGTGTGTTAGAAAGGATATTCCACGAGTTTGGGTTCTTAGATAGTCGTTTCGCAAGTCATCGTTTATGAAAAAAGTGATTATCATGCCACTTCTCTTCAAGATCTGCAAAAGCAGCCATTGTGGATGTGGTGCGGAGAATATGTGCCTAAAACACTAATCGTCTTTTTTCTGCTAAATCTTTCTGGCACAGAGTGTCATCGGAGCTAATATCGCCGACTGGAGTTTGCAAGAAGGATACAAACATTGTTTACCTTTTTTCTCAACAGTTGCATTGGTTATCTTCTACCCAATCCTTCGTTGAAATATTCAAGTCACAACGGGAGTTTTGTGGTCAACACCAGTCACTGCGAAACAGTAGCAACAACAACCCTGTTTTGAAACATCCTTGGACCTCTAGTGATTCCCCTAAAAGCAGATCTGTAGAATTATAAATAACCAACTATACCCGGTGACAGTTCTATCGATGTGTTTCCCAGCAATACCTTGAGTTGTTTCATGGCCAAATTGCTTCTGAAAATCCAATTAGCTCACGAAGAGCATTGGGAAGTCGCTTTGGTAAAAATCACTCATCTGACTCAAGTTCAAGATGTCATTGGAATCAAAAGAGGTTTAAAATCGAAATTCTGAACAAACTAGTGCCAGAACACTTGTATGCAAACGATCCAGGTTTTTAGGACTGAAAACAAATTTGCTAAGCACGCCAAAGGTCATTAGAACAAGGCCGTGACTTTTATTTTAAGAAAAAGAAGTTGCCACACCTGCCTAAACCAATATAATTCAGAGTGGATAAAAAGCAGTCTAACTGAAATGGAATTTGTTAGGTGATGTATTGTATCAAAAGTCAATTTGATTCTGGTGTAGTACAAAATAGTTTCTTCGGACCAAATCCTTCCAGGACAACTTTACCTTAGAAAAAAATCCATCTGTGATAAAATCTACCCGCCAGCAAAATAAAAGATAGGACAAAATCCCCTCTCCTAATCTAAGATTTTTACCCTTTACACCGTCACAAATATATATTTTTAAAAAGAAATAGATGAGACAAATCAGCAATTTAAATCATGTATTTTAATTATAGAATTTCATGTTTATCCAATAATATTATGCTTTAGCTTGGAAGTATTTACACCTATGGAAAAAACTGATGATATTGTGATATATCATAAATATACCTCATATTTAATTTAATTATTGAGTTTCATGTTTAAAACAAATACAACGATGACTTTGCTTTGAAGTATTTCCCAAAATATAAAATAATGGTTACATACAATAAGCTATGAATTTGTGAAAGAGACGTGATAAACACATGTGCATGCAATTAGTCTTTAAAAAAATATCATTAGGAATCTTATCTAAGTATCTGTTAAGACATTAGGACAAAATTATGGGATCTACGACGGTTAGGGTGGGAAGCCACCGCCGTCACAATTTGTAATTCATAGAGGCCTACTGGAGAATTGTTCCTAAGGCCCACAAATCCTGCCAGCAATCCAACCCTAACAATATCTTTCTTTCATCTACCAAAAGGAAACCTATCACAAAACTTCAAAAGGCCAAAGCTGACGCACTAAGATGCACATTTGTGATGGTTTAAAAACTATATAAAAGGTTAAACTTAAACTAGAGGGACGGTCTAACTACTTAAGGCACATCGGAGCAATATGAAGAAGATGTAGTATTCATTACTCATTGTTTCATATAGAGTAAAAATTAATAGTATCATTAGTATGAATAAAACAGCAACATAGTCTAGCAACAATTTAACTTCATTTCAATTAAAACTTGTTATAATTCAAAATGGCCACCGTAAGCCCACATGTATTGACAGCTTCCCTAATTTTAAAAATCAATTTACAAATTTACAAAATTTGAGTTCTGACAGCAAGAAAAATAGTGTTTTGTTAGATATGTATGCATTTTAATTGAATACGTAACGCTGAAACCTATCTATATAGGTATGAAACACAGCCGGATGTATAGGTCTTGGAACTTAGAATGATGTCCAATCAATGAACTGGATTAAAGTATCAGGTACAAAAAGAGTACTGTCGTGGAAGTTTGTATACATTATATTCTATGGCTGATAGAGAGTAGAATGAAATTTTAGTGTTTATACATGCGGCATATAGACTGCTGTTTCCTTAGTTTTAGAAGAAAGTGATGAAAAAACAAGCGTGACACGATCACGTTCTACAGGAATAAATTAGGCGGCTTTTGGTCTAAACTTAAAACGATATGGACACTGACTAGTTCAGTATTCTGGTCAACTAAAAATAAAAATCGTTTGTTGGGCCGGCATTTCATATCATAATCTGTCAATTGATCTTGATAGTAATCAGGACAGGTGATGTTGAGGACCCTGTCGGCTAATTGAATAAGAGGCTCGACTTCACTGCCATCTTACTGCAGCTTCGAGTCCCGGACTCGTCCAATGTATGTGAGAATGCTTCCGATTGGTCGGCGGTTCTTACCGGTTTCTTTTTCTGGTTAGTGATACTGGCTGCCATGCATAGTATGAGAAATACCAATATACAATAAAATGTAAGAAAAGGGCTGTACATGGAATCAGACCATAATTATTACTTCCGGTTCAGTAACTGCGAATGTAGTCCCAGTTTATACTTAAAACATTTTTCCTCTCTCCTTTTGTTAATGATACCAGAGTTTGGTCTAAGCATTATTGGTGTTAATTTAAAGGCAATTGTTTATTCTTTAGAATTTGAACACTATGTCGTGGTTGTCTGTATATTTGGCGACAGTGCACAGAGTGTCATTGAGGTTACTACGATAATGAAATATGTGACCCAACGTACGGTGTTTTGTTTGTAGTCCACCACCTATAAAAAATGCCGGATAACCTATGATAAGAACTTCACCTCAGTTTACTTTTGAAGGTACTATTGTAGAATTAAATATGATTTATTATCATTTGTATACAACAGAAACTTCATTACTAAAAACTTACAAATGTAGAGAATGTATAGTAAAACTAATTGCGATCTGATTCCACATAAGCGGCCGCCTCCTTATTTCTTTAGATCGAATACTGTTCTATTTTTTACGTTGTACACCACACTGCAATTATTATAAACGCAATACATTTACATGGATTGATTTGAAATGTTTATACCACAATCATTCACATCAATTAATGTTACTTTTTATCGATATCTGAGTGATTTCATTGCAAATAACGGAAAATCGCACATTGTAATTATTTAGTCACTTTGAATTTCAAAAAAAGAGTTTCTTAAATATTTTTTTATGCCTTTAGACCAGGGAAAAGTGCATACAAAATCACCAATAGCTTATTTATATCACCACGAGAACTTGAAAATCACATTTCAAATTCCAGTATCAACAATATTCATGCAGCCACATTTGTAACGATATTGGAATTTGCATAATAAAATTATATAAAGTCTTTATTCAAATAAATCCGACATGCTCGATTTCAATTTATGCACCTGTAAGATTTGTTTATTCCATTGGGACGGGGCATAAAGACTTCCACATGAATAAGTCGTAAAGGATATTAAAGTTGGAGAACTGTGAAATGTCGACATAGATTTTGCATGTTCAGGGTGAGAAAATCTTCGGTGATATCAAAGGAAAAGAAAAGTTATAGGAAGGACTTCACATCTTTGAAGAATGAAGTATATTTTTCTTCTAGTAATATATCTATCAATCATTAAATATTCTGAGGAAGTTTATCCATTTTCAGGCAGGTATTCTTTATTGTCCTTTCCTTATCATGGTGATAATCGTATTTTTTATGTATGTATCTGAAATTTATTAATGGAATTTAAACTAGACAATCATAAACTAATAGTTTGAGGTATGTAAAATTGAATCGTAAGTAGGTTAGAGTATTATTATTATTATAATTATTATTATAATTATTATTATTATTATTATTATTATTATTATTATTATTATTATTATTATTATTATTTTATTATTATTATTATTATTATTATTATTATTATTATTATTATTATTATTATTATTATTATTATTATTATTGTTGTTGTTGTTGTTGTTATCATTGTTGTTGTTGTTGCGGCTGCTGCTGCTACTGTTGTTGTTTTAAATATTTTTTCATTTATTTTAAATCACATATTTTTCATATCTTTAAACAGTAACAAAATGTCAGTTTAGTGCTTATGTTGATTTTCATTAACAGAAACAGCAGACAACTTGCAACAAGAGACCGTAAATTTGGAGATGTCAAAACATAACAAAATGTGCATAATTAAACGCAACGAAACTGCTAGTGATTATTCACTTCACTCCATAAAACTTCAAGTTTCATCTGTCGAATATGTGAAAGCATAAAATGGCTCCATATATAATAGAAAAAAAAAATGTCTCTTAATTTAGTTGTTGATCAATTTAATAGTTGAGTTATTTGCTCTGACCAAGCTTATTCGCCAACAAAATTCTTTTACATCATGTCATGTAAAATGCTAGCACCAGACCTGTCCTAATATACCAAACTGATACATTTGGGTCATTAAATATTGATATTTCACAACTATAATAGTAGTACAGATCAGTTTAAAAATATTTTCAATTTTTTTTAAATGCAATTAGTTTCAAGGTCTGACATTTCATTTATAGGCCAAAAAACTTGTTTAGTCGTAAATTTATTTAACACACTTACCTACGTATCTTCTGGAAGGTATATCAGTTAAAACCATCTGTAACTATGCATACAAAGATAAAAACTCAACGTCATGACACGCCTGTAGAAAGAATATAGTATATATGACGCACAAAATGTGTTGTACAGTACAAAACAATAGTGTATCCCTTGACTGTTACACGTGCTTATGAGATCATTATCCTTAACAACATAAAGAAAGTTAATATTAGGAGCTTCTTACCCACAACCATGATTATAACAGTATGCACTCATTTGTTATGATTCGTGAAATTATTTGTATTATTTGATAATAATAAATACATGGACAAGTATTGTCTTTTCCTATATAGCTCATCTGCTGTTGTTCTTATGTGAGGACTGGTTTTACAAGGTCTAAGGTATCGTAATTATCAACTTACTCCACCTTGGGACCGTTTATACCAAACGAGCTCCAAAAAGAGCAAAGTTTGAAAGCAGCCATTTACATAAATTTAATAACCGATAATGAGCAAATAATTCGTCGACATTCCACTTTTATGTTCATATTACAATCAACAGTGTGTAAGGCCGTCGGGCATATTGGAGTGTCAAAACCAGAATCTTACGGAATGCAGAAGTGGACAGACGTTTCCGGTCATGACACAGGTAATTATTATCCCTTCCTTCGTCCCCCCTCTTCTCTCTCTCTCTCTCTCTCTCTCTCTCTCTCTCTCTCTCTCTCTCTCTCTCTCTCACACACGCGCGCACACACAATACACATATTTAGACACATGAACATGTATCTGCAAATATATGGCATACAATTATTATTATTATCATTATTGTTATTATTATTATTATTATTATTATTATTATTATTATTATTATTATTAGTAGTAGTAGTAGTAGTAGTAGTAGTAGTAGTAGTAGTATTAGTATTAATAATATTATAGTAGTAGTAGTAGTAGCAGTTGTAGTAGTAGTAGTAGTAGTAGTAGTAGTAGTAGTAGTAGTAGTAGTAGTAGTAGTAGTTGTGTTATTGCTGTTTTAATTGACCTTAAGGGAAAAAGCAGGAACACTGATGCAGCATTTACCCCCTGTTTGTTTGTACGGGTGTAAATAGGTACGTAGTAAGTCTCCAATGCACCTAGAATGCTAAATGCATGCAGCTTGTAGTAAAGTAGTACTGTAGGTGTGCTAACACTATTAGAACGCTGAGTACTCGTGGAAGGAAACATGATAAGGTGTTATCGTGAAAGTCATATATATATATATATATATATATATATATATATATATATATATATATATATATATATATATATATATATATATATATATATATATATATATCATTGTCATACAATCATGTGTACAATTAAACGGCAACAAAAGATGGATCTCTATATGCGCTGACATTTGTTTCAGGAAAACACAAGATAACAAAAGCCTCACATCCGAACATAAACCGTGCGTGATAACTATTTATAGATCCTTCAGAAAACTATATTTTTTAAAAGGTTAGAGTGAACGAACATGTATATAAATTATACTCATAATCAAAGCAACCACTTGCGATATTCTCTGGTATACTAAAATTATTTAAATCTTCACCTTTGTGTGTGTTATATACCGAGAGAGAAAGGGAAATAGACTGACAGAGACAAACAGACTTTAATCGGACCTGGGTTGCCATCTCAGCAGTCAACAATAAATTAATAATTCTCCTACTTGCATGATACTATTCTTGTTTAAAACATTCTTTCACTCAATATTAGCATGCATCCTCCATTAGGATCCATGTACAGCAATTCCAGCTCTATATTTGAACCTATCTATATTAATTTTCTGTGTTCCATGGTTTTGGTCATAACGATGAGTATTGACTATGCGTTGGATGCTGGCTGTGCGTCTTGTTTTAAATACTGATAATATATTTCAAACGTTAGAGTATCTCAGATTTAGACAAGTTTCTTAAATAGACAATAAAATATAGGCGTATGGCAATATAAATAATATGGTAAATTTTCAAACTTACACCTGACGATCACGCTAAAGGAAACAACGTTTTTGAGTAAATGGTATTATACCAAATGAAGCGTATTACATGTAAGGCTCTTGAATTCGATGGATTAAATATGTATATTGCTATGGATACTGTCTTGATGCATTTGATATCGAATAATAAATACCTCAATGATAGTTACCCTACCTCTTTAAAATAAGAATGATGATAATGGTGGATGTTTTTCCACAAATGACTTCCTAGTATGTCTTTGTTTATTCTAGAATTTCTTCATTTAAAATTATAACCAGATTCCAGTACAAATGCGGAAATGACTTGTTCTCAACTTCTTATATTTGACGATTATTATACTGAAACTCTGACTCATCTGAATCCAATTACGAGATTTCAATATACCTTTGAAACTTTCGAGACTTTTCTCTCAGCCTATCTGTATGTATATACTAAAGTATTCAGATAGGGATGTAAGTGCGACAGTATATATATATATATATATATATATATATATATATATATATATATATATATATATATATATATATATATATATATATATATATATATATATATATATATATATATATATATATATATATATATATATATATACATTTTTTGATCCAAAATATGTGTCTATCTGCCTATTTGACCGCTAGGACACTATGAGGCCAACAACGCATTCAGGAAGTGAGCGCATACGTTTAAAAGTTTTTTCCCAATCCACCATACATGCAATCTATATCCTAACTATCGGGGAGTATGATGGTGCTCTCCTGTCCCAGGACTACAGAATTAATTAATTTAATTTTGATGAACATTAATTTTCTTTTCTTTGATGCTGGCCATTTTTCTTTGCCGTCTCGCCTTTTTGTGGCTGCCAGAAATGTAGCAAGCTTTATTTGCCGTATTTCTGTTTATGGAGGTTGTACCCAAAAACAAATTTCTGTATTATAAATTACGTTCAGTTTTGTTTAGCACGTTTACTCTATAGACTTTGTCCAAATAGTTATGTTATGCTGTAAAAAGACAGTAAATGTTTGGTTGACTAATATCATTTATGTTCAATACAGAGTCATAAAAGTGTACAGCATCAAACACAACGTTGGTCTTTTTTTAATTATGTACCCATACAATGACGTCTTAACATTTGCAGGATTGACCTAGAAAATCCTCTTTTCACTATCTATCTTCCTTTCGACTCTATCGATGTCGGAATAAAGTAAGCTGGTGTATGCACATTTAATTTTACAATCTCATCCAACTAGTTATTAATATTGAACCCTGTGTTTTCGTTCACTTTCTTTCTGACAAAAACTTGCTCCCATCTTCCACACGTTTAAGAACATGTCACATTTATATTTGCATGCATCTTTATAATCGTATATTGATCCACCCATTTAGTCTTCCCTTTATTTGGACGTGGATTTCTTTTACTTCACTGTCAAAAAGAGTAATTATTCCGATTTTGCCATGAATTTGGGTAATAATATTTTTTCGATAAGGTAAAGTATTGTTAAATGTCTTTTCCAGAATTTTGTTTTTGAGCGGCGGGAATAATTAGATCTTTCATTTGTTGGTCAGCTATTCACATGAATTTTCAGATTATAATTTATCAAATTCAATACAATATATTTCATTGCATTCTAGACACTGCGTACTTAATAAATGACCCTGATACGGTATTCCCATGTTGTGGAGTCATAGAAGAATGGGATGCATATGTCAAAGTAAACGGAACCATCAAATTTGACATCTGGAGGTCAACTGATGGTATCAGTTTTAAGCTGGTCGGTTCCAACGAGTTATCACCAGGTGAGTTAACACACACAGACAAAGACACATACACACACGCATCCACATATTATCGTACGCTTTGGAATCGTGACAATTTAGTATTTTACTGGATGGAAATATCTTTCCGAGATGGAGGTATATGTCTGCAACTAATTGTAATATGGCTTTCATTATAATTAGATTAGCCTGAAATAGGACTAATTGTGTTCTAAGTCGGTCATGTGACTGGTTGACAGGATGCACAATTAGTGATGAAAATACTAGAAATATGTTGATTGGAATTACATTAATCCAAAGTATCCGGTGTAAATCATGGCATTTATTTTTATCCCCGTTAGGAGGTTGCCATAGCTACTAACGTTTCCACCCCAATATGCTCTTTTGCTACCAGAATGTCGATAACGAATTATTTTTTTACTACTTAAAAACATACTTAAATATATATTAATGGCTAAAGGGAGGGCTGCATACATATGTATGGTGAGTTGATTGGATGAATGAATCACTGTGGTAGGAGCTGCACGATAAAGGTTTGTACACACCGTATATCAAGTGCACATTTACTTTACAAGGAATATTTTTAACACTAGTACAACTACTAAATATGTATTATGTTGCAATACAGATTTTAATATTGGCTACTTGAGAGAGACAGATACAGAGACAGAGACAAAATGACAGAGAGAGAGACAGACAGACAGACAGACAGACAGACAGAGAGTATATTTATTTTACTATGTTGTAGATATACACAGAGATACATACATCAAATCATGCATATACATATGGGCCCACACTCACACACATGTATGACACATTTAAGCCTATGTAAATGCTGCTAGCAGATTCAACATTTATATATTACAAGTTTATTCAGTAACTTTTTTTTACTAATTTAACAATATTTACATTCTATTATCGCTTTAAATGACCATTTGCTCTTATCATCAACCATCTAATAATAACAAAATACTTAAATTAGAATACAAAAAGTATTTTAACAATTTCATGCATTAACACCTTAGAAAATACCCTGCTTCATAGATGTGTAATTATAACTACTACATTTGTCCTCTTAAGATACCCCAAAAGAAAATAAATGGGTATAGATCTCCATCACTGCACACATGGTTAATTTGATATATGAAGAAATCTGATCTTACGCCGATAAATCAGTCCCAAAATTGTAATGAAATTGACTGATGGTTTAGAGGCTGATATCCCATATGTATTAAAACCTACAAAACTGCAGACAGTTTTGTCAGCACACATTTTATATACGTATACTTTTCTACACATACCTGTATGCTGAGCTAACGTTTGCTGAAGGGTTCTTTTTGGTGATACGTACATAATATTTCTAAATCAAATCCTATGTTTAACTACTTGTAATATATACATGGAATAGCATAACCATCTGTCGTGTTTTCACTTTGAACTTCGCGCTAGATATGGCTATTACCAAATGGTTGGTAAGTGTCCAAACTGTACGCAGGTGTGTTCCGGAAAGATCTGCATGCAGTGACATTGAATATTTTAGTAAACAGGTGACATCAGATCCACATATCATCCAACGGAATTAATACAGATTTGGGGGTTGATTTATCGGACCAATCCGAACTTAATTAAAAGGTAGTTGTGATTTGAAAATATAGTATTAAACATTTTTAGAGATGTTGCTTTGGTTGTGATTCGTCATCAAACGTTTTTTAAGTGCCAAACTAATATGAATAATATTTTTCTCACATGTAATAGAACTTCATTTAATTTTTAAATTAGCCGTGTTTGGTGTTTATTGTAAAATACATATATGATTTCAGTTGCATCGAAAGGAAATTAAACGCCGTATCTCTGTTGTTTGGGTCTATTTTACCAAATAATAAAAGGGGCCCCAAGTGGCCGAGTGGTCTAAAGCTCTGACCGTTACGGATCACTGCCATCTCACCGCTGTCTGCGTGAGTTCGAGTCCAGACTCGGCTAACGTGGGTAAGTGAGAAAGCCTGCCAGTAGCTTCTCGTGGGTCGGTGATTCTTCCTGGGGTTTTCCAGGGTTCATCCTCCACCATTAATACTGGCCGCCATGTATAGCCTATCTTGTGCTGAAAAATGGCGTTAAACCCTATAACAACAACAACAACAACGAAATAATAAATTCTCTTTTTGAAAACTGGAAATTGTGCAGATGATTATACTTACTCCTTATCCACATGATAATAAAAAGAAAGTAATTGCTAAGTTTTGGAAAGTAAAAAAACCACAACAAATAAAGAACACATGCTTTTGGGGACTTTTCCGATTTTGTTTAAAAAAAGTATATTTGTTGGTAAATTTATATGCATTTGATTAGTCTCAAACCATCTCAGTTTAGGATACTTAGTCAATTTTAAAGGTAAGAGAAATTATTTCCTACAGTCACTCATCTATAAACTCATATTCTTGATTCCATTTTAATACAGATGTTGGCCTAGAAAAATTAACTTTTAGTTTTTGGCGTATACTTTTACAGCCTTTCCCCCCGTAATCAGTAAAATTACAACTTAATGTAAAAACAGTGGTCCATATACATTTGAATCAATGTTTATGTGAAATTTGTTGGAAAAATGAATGACTGAGCATACCTTGAAATCTAAGATGTGGAGATGCAATTCAAACTTATTACAAAAATCATCCGTATTAATCCATGAGCCATTTTCATTAACTAAATCATATAAATACAAAATTCCATTTGTCACCAAATACATGTACGTAGCCCTAGAATTTCCAATTTTAATATTAGGATTCCGCCATATTAGAGTTTTAAAAAATTCTCAGAGTAACAGTTTGCAAAATTTACACGCAAATGTTACACAACACTCAGGAACATATAGGTTAAACACGAAATTACAATTTGAGCTTTGCTACTAGTTTGGTGCTTCGGCACTGTATGCGTAGCGTAAGAGAGAGAAAAAAAGCACGGTTAGAGGGAAAGAGAGATGCCAAATCTGAGTATAAGGGTAAAAGTCTTTCGGCCGCTATACGCATAATATTTTATTTAGAGATATTCACATATTCCTATGATGATAGCTAGACATTTATAAAATAAAATTCAGTGAAAGAAAAGTGGGTAAATATCACACAGATATATAGTTTTCTGTGGAATTTTATCAGTTTTTTAAAGTGAAGACTATTCATGAGAATTATTCTAATGTGCCTACAGCTCTTCGTGAGCCAGTTCTGGCACCGCGCCAGGGGCAGAAACTGTCAGTTCCAGTATCACATGGCAAACACATTTTAAACCAACCTCTTTCATACGCGCTTAGCACGCGGGTAGAATAATCGCAGATATAGCTACTTGAGGAAGCACTGAGCAGTATGTTAATGGGATAATTCATTATCCCACCTGAAGGGTCGCAG
Source organism: Potamilus streckersoni (assembly GCA_016746295.1). Taxonomy (NCBI): domain Eukaryota; kingdom Metazoa; phylum Mollusca; class Bivalvia; order Unionida; family Unionidae; genus Potamilus; species Potamilus streckersoni. Next base: position 1,987,849 of record JAEAOA010002037.1, on the reverse strand, counting down.
AAGACCAAGCTAATTTGGTCATACTAATGAACGTTGAAAATTGCATGCGCGAATTGTTTTGTTGGGCATTTGCCAGGCGTGAAGTTCTTGACATGTGTGTTATTCAGTACCGCCGATTTCAAGCTCTATATCCAACAGGTAGCAACAGTGACCAAACCATAAAGTATCGTCAATTTCCGGGTGAACTTGACCAGGTCAGGCCCTAGGATGTATGGAGCCCAAGTCAGTATGCGGAGCCCATGGCAGCAATGGATGAGCGAGGGCCCTAAGCAAAAAACAGCATTGCGAAGCCAGGAGCCCAAGGCGGTTGCCTCTTTCGCCTTGTCCTTGGGCTGGACCTGAGCTTGACTTTACAGGCATTGGCTTTCCAGTCAAGTATGATCCAGCTTAAGCACCACAATGAAACTAAATGCGGGTAATGCTCTTGGTAAGAAGGATGTCAGCGTATTAGCGAAGAAGTCATGCCACATATTTTTGACCTGTTGCTGACTTGCAAGCACGTTATGCGGGAGAGCCATTCGATCTTGATAATAAAACTAAAAAGACAAGTATGGAAGGTCACAAAGTATAGGGCAAGAAACACGCCTAAAACTTTTTAGCCTTAGAGATGTGTTGGAATCCCGCACGAAATATGGCCTCATTATAGGCGAAAAGCAAAAGCGGGTCCACTTACCGGATGCAGGCATCGTAAACTCCATTCTCTCATCCAAGAACCATCATCAAAAGATGGGTATTCCATACAACATCTATGTGAGCTTTAATGAACGGAAGGTTCCAGTGGACGCCCTGCCAACAATCTCTTGGAAAATAGCACACAAGATTTTTAAAACTGTATTCCATGAGGATATTTGCTCTACTTTGCTATACTATCCAAGTATTTAGGTTTATACTGAGGTAATGATGCCAGTCGTGATCATGAGCTAGAAGAGATAAAAGAAGTCGTCCTTGGTGTTGATTGAAGCCGAAACAAGCGCATGTAAGAACGTTAATTATTGCCACGTATGCGGTGGCAAGGAACCTGACCATGACCGAGTGTGAGAATACTGCCATATTTCCGGAAAATTCAGCAGAGAAGCTCATCAAGCATGAATCTCAAGCTGTAAAAATACCCAGAATAATTAGACATGCCTTTTGTTATGCATTATATGTGCGACTAAGATGGCCACCATTTTATAGAAGATGTCACAATAATATAGAGGCTACTAGAATAACATCATAAAAATAAGCGCCATCTCAAACAAGACTGACCAAACCAAATGACGTTCTCATCAAGTCAGTTGTATTTACTTGACAGCCTTCATTTTATGAAAAGCAACCTCGAAAAGCTGCTGTCTAGATACTCAAGTTTGGAAATGCTGTCTCTGCATAGCTTACAGCTTTCAGAGCTTTATACGCCAGATACTTACATTTGCTCTGCAAAAGCATTTTCCCGATATGAATACATTAACAGCTATGAGCGATTCGAAACAAAACGCAGCTTGCACTGATAATGATCTTTATCAGCAACTCAGCTGGCTGTGCGTATAACCGAAAGGTACAATAATCATGCCCCAGAGTGTGTGAAAGACCTTTGGGAACAAAACCATGAACAACTATCATAACATCTCATTCAAAGTCCAAGGTGTTTCTACCGGTAGAAGTGTCTGAAGCATTTTGCAACAGCTCCTTCTAACACTAAGGCTTGGATTCAAATTATTTATTATTTACCGGGTATGTGCTGTGACGCCATTGTGAAGAAGACTAGTGTCAAAATTCGTCTGCTGATAGATGCAAGTTTTTTATTGAGAAGGAAAACCTTTGTGGCATTTCGAAAACGAAGAACCCAGGATGGGGCAGCAATGAAAGAAAAAGAGCTGGGATATTCGATGTGAAGCAAAACCTCTACAATGGTCTACAATACAGATTCTACCGTCTTTAAGTGGGTCGATTCGCTCGATCCAGTTCACTGCGTTAGCGAGATTGCCGCAGTTTCAGCTAATTCAACAAAGAGTAATTTTATTTAATTCGTCTTTAGGTGCTCTATAGCTCGCACAACAGCTATGATATGGCTGTGAAAATTACGATCGTTCAGAGGGATCGGCTAAGCAAGTGTCAGCGCGATATAGTGACCATACTGAGAGTAAGTTAAAATTCATTCAAAGTGTGCGAGATAAAGGTGCAATACGTAGTTCACAATCGAAACATGTAGTTGAACATGCAATTTGAAATACATAAAACCCACATTTACAGAACGTGGCAGTTTACCAATGACACGGGTAAACAGCACCCATTGTCACGGAATTGTATAAATTAATTTCTTTATTAAGTAAATGTACTCGAGTTTTGTTGTGTACAACGATACCAGAGGGTGATCAATGTATATTCTACAATATCTCGAAACAGTAAGATCCGTTTTTCATGCGTTGCACGAGCGGAGTACTTTAAGTGGGGAAAACCCGAATACATAAATTGCACATACGATGTTGAGCTACATTTCCCGTGTATAAAAGCATTACGCTAAAATCAAATCCTTACATTACCGACCGTTTGTCGATCGAAGGTCTACTTTGAGACCTACATATCGCCAGCAGTAGAGTTCTGCTGTAGAGCTGTGTGCCTATGCTGCGTTTGCAGTGATGAGCTGTGCTGTGTGTGCGTATGCTATGTGTACAGCTGTGTAGAGCTCCGTGTGCAGTCCTGAGCTGTGATGTGCGTATGTTTTCGAGTGCTTCGAATATTCCAACATTGCTAGTCGGGTTGAGGGTAATCGGGCATTGCAGACCAAAGTGGAGACCGCTAATTGTCTAACCCAGGAATCAATGGTGGTCTGTGACTAAGAAATAATCTTTGCTTGTTTGGCTAGTGTAACTGGTAGCAAAGAGTTAAGGGAGTATAGACATTGCTCCAGATATATAATATTTTTGCCGTGGGCTAATGTAAGGTGTTTTTTTTTTGCAATACCCAGTGTTGTACTGTTGAGTAAAACTATCAATTCGTTATTTTGAACGAACTATCATTTGTTTTGCTATTATGAGTAAAACTATCAATTCATTATTTTGAGCAAAATAATAATTTGTATTTTACTGTTGTGAAGCTCATTTTTCTTTTTAGTAATATACCGTGAATCGTTCCTTCTTTGTCTTGGTATAGTATTTGTTGCATTAGTAAGCTCGTGCTAATTATGTTAATTAGTTCCATATTGGGACCCATGCACGCATTACTTCATTTATTATTTTCATATAACATTAAATATTATATTGCATTCCCATCAATGGTGTTTTGTTGTTAATCCGAAAATTCCAAACTTGTTACACCCATCGCCTTGCTTGCACACACCAACCAATATTCCATTATGACGAAACACACATCAACAAAATATTATGCAACTGAGTCTGTGTTATATGCACTCGTGTGTAGCAGATACACTCGTCAGGCATTCTGCATTAACACAGACATTCCGGATTCCTATGAAAGAAATAAGATTTAATTATTGAGTATCATAAATATTCACCAGACAGTACGGAAAATGCTATCCATGGATTCTATAAAATGCTTGAGTTCCAAGTAAGTGGAACAGGAACTGCCTGAGAGGCCCTAGTATTTCCAGTTGGCCCAAAATCCTAATGGGGCCGGGTGGCCAGGCAAGGCATCCGTCCATGCCTGATTTGTTTGCTATAGGCGATCTTTCCCAAATTCCCGAAAGATACTGCTTACAATCAAACGAGCCCTATACTAATCAGTAGACTTAAAAGGGAGAGTATTGATGAATTCTTTAAGAGGCAGATATATCTACATAAAAAAGACTACTTATTCAAAGTAGGTGAAAAGAATATGCTGGTAAATGTGGAAAGTATATCATGAAACTACAATAGTTTGGATTTGGAAAAAAATACATCGTGTCACTAAACAGTATTCGATAGTAAAAAAACAGGTTCTGCTTGTTACATTCATTTTTATTTGAAATCTGGCTTCCTGGTAGTTCTCAATTGTTTCATTAATAACATATTTTCTTTCATTAAGTTAAGACAAGCTTATATATCAGAACTTCTAAAATGTTTACTTACAAGAATAAAATTTTTATAAAAAAAAGCTCTTATAGCCGCAGTTAACAGGCTGAACCGACTTCTGTATTATCTCTAATTAGTGTGTACGTCGATGATTTCCTGAAAACAAAGAAAGCCTCTTCTGGCTTAAGTTTGTCTGATGTTTAAAAGTTTCATTACAAACCTTATAGTGTATACTCTTAGTGAGCTTCTCGATCCAGCTTTCTGAAATTTGGACTAGACTAAATTTCTGCTTAGTTTTGATTAGGAATTAAAAAGTTTAGATAATTAATCGGTATTTGTATAGATCCGTTTTCTTCATCTGTACGATACTTAGCAATTTTGTTTCAAAAATGATCCTCCAAATATGAAATTTTTTCTGCAAATGTTAAAATTTAAGTCGAATTCCTAGTCAATTTAGGTGGACATATTGTATTAATAAGATTAGCCAAATTCCAGTAAAATTCGGTTTTATCCTCACTAAAAATACAGGGGTACACAGTGAATACAATCAATGAATATGTTCACTTGTCATGGCAAAAGTTAACAATAATTTAAAACAATAAAATGAAAAGAAATAAGAGACTCTCTCCTCTCTCTCTCTCTCTCTCTCTCTCTCTCTCTCTCTCTCTCTCTCTCTCTCTCTCTCTCTCTCTCTCTCTCTCTCTCTCTCTCTCTCTCTCTCTCTCTCTCTCTCTCTCTCTCTCATGTAGAATAGGCCCTATGCGTCCTGTGGTATAAGAGACAACCAATGAAACAACCGTTCTCACTATGGAATGCGTTCAATGTTTTTACATTTTTACTTTTGATATTTAACCTCGAGTGAATCTTCATTGAGTTAGATGGCCAAGCGAAACAAATAGTTTGACTATTAATGTTTTTGTACAAATATTTAAAAATTTGAAAAATGTTTGCTAATGTTCTCTCCTCAACTTTGCTGCTTACCATAAATTGTGCTGCTAAAAGACAGCTCGAGTTTTTCACCGATTTATTAGATTTTTCTTGGAGTTTCAGAGAAAATTGGGTCAAAATCAAAAGAAAAAGAATGAAATCTTACGTAAGCGCAAGCTTATTAAAGACATAATCCTACGTTTATCAAGGACATTAACTCCAGATATTACTTGTGAATTCAATTCTGCTCATCATTCAAAACTTCCTGATCACCCAAGATTTTCATAGAATATCTGATGAAAATAAAATTAAATAGCGATCATACAATGTTCAAATTCTTCGCCTCAGACAAATAGACGGGCAACAACTATTTCTATGTTTCAACACCGAAAGGCGGACAATTTACAAAACTTACCAACGTACTTGACTCTTTCTTCAGTGTCATCTGTAACATTTACCGACTTTTATGACATTTACTGCGTCTATGGCATACATCGCTAAAACTGAAAGTGCAGTAGTGCCAATAGATGTCACAATTTCTAAATGTGACGCTTTCCGGGTTTTGTGACATAATAAGGTGTTAATGTACCTGGTAAATGTGACATTGTTTCATTTTCTTGCGACTTTAAAATCCAATATCATCGGTTAGTGTCACTGTATAATCATATAAATAACTACTTCTGCTGCAAAGAGGCAGATGTTGATCTAAGCCTTCTTAGCGTATCAATTTTGTATTTCAAACAGCGATAAACAAAATGGTATCTGCAAATAAAAATGGTTAATACAAAGAATAAAACTTATGTGTTAACTGTTTGTAACATCACTTATCTTTTTATATAAAGTTTTCTTTAGTATTTCATCAATATAATACCAATATCCTGTACACATTTCTATTTTCTGTACTTTTTGTCTCAACAGTGACTGAACCGGGAGAAGTAGGGTACAATGTTCCGTCTGGAGCTCAATACACAGTACTTCCTGGAGACCACATAGGATGGTAATAAAGGATATTGGTTGTTTCTATCATCCATCAGTGTTCTCTGTTTGTCTGTCTGTCTGTCTCTCTCTGCCTCATACACACAAATAAACATACAATTTCCGATTGATAAATATATTTAAGCATATATGTATTTTATATGTTCTTCATATTTGTATTTTCTGCTATGCCGTTATTACCACTTTACATTTATCTTTATTACATGCTGTTCTTACCAGTATATATTTATAAGTATTATATGCCATTATCAGCACCATAGATTTATCTGTATTCCATGCCATTATTACCACTATATATTTATATGTATTCTGTGCTATTATTAACACCATAGAATTATATGTATTCTATGTCATTATTACTACTATAAATTTATATGTATTCTATATTATTATTACTAATATAAATTTATATGTATTCTATGTCATTTTTACCACTATAGATATATATGTATTCTATGCCATTACTACTATATATATATATATATATATATATATATATATATATATATATATATATATAAATATATATATATATATATATATATATATATATATATATATATATATATATATATATTCAATGCCATTATTACCACTATAGATTTATAAGTATTATAGGTCATTATTACCAATATAGATTTATAAGTATTATAGGTTATTATTACCACTATATATTTATAAGTATTATAGGTTATTATTACCACTATATATTTATAAGTATTATAGGTTATTATTACCACTATATATTTATAAGTATTATAGGTCATTATTACCAATATAGATTTATATGTATTATAGGTCATTATTACCACTATAGATTTATAAGTATTATATGCCATTATTACCACTAAAGATTTATAAGTATTATATGCCATTATTACCACTAAAGATTTATAAGTATTCTATGTCATTATTACCACTATAGATTTATAAGTATTATAGGTCATTATTACCACTATAGATTTAGAAGTATTATATGCCATTATTACCACTAAAGATTTATAAGTATTCTATGTCATTATTACCACTATAGATTTATAAGTATTATAGGTCATTATTACCAATATAGATTTATATGTATTATAGGTCATTATTACCACTATAGATTTATAAGTATTATATGCCATTATTACCACTAAAGATTTATAAGTATTCTATGTCATTATTACCACTATAGATTTATAAGAATTATAGGTCATTATTACCAATATAGATTTATATGTATTATAGGTCATTATTACCACTATAGATTTATAAGTATTATATGCCATTATTACCACTAAAGATTTATAAGTATTCTATGTCATTATTACCACTATAGATTTATAAGAATTATAGGTCATTATTACCAATATAGATTTATATGTATTATAGGTCATTATTACCACTATAGATTTATAAGTATTATATGCCATTATTACCACTAAAGATTTATAAGTATTCTATGTCATTATTACCACTATAGATTTATAAGTATTATAGGTCATTATTACCACTATAGATTTATAAGTATTATATGCCATTATTACCACTAAAGATTTATAAGTATTCTATGTCATTTTTACCACTATAGATTTTTAAGTATTATAGGTCATTAATACCACTATAGATTTATAAGTATTATATGCCATTATTGCCACTATAGATTTATATGTATTCTATGTCATTTTTACCACTATAGATATATATGTATTCTATGCCATTACAACTATAGATTTATATGTATTCGATGTCATTATTACCACTTTATATTTATGTGTATTGTAAGTCGTTATTACCATAATACATTTATCCGTATGTTATACCATGATTATCACTTTACATTTATCTTATTCAATGTCGTTATTACGACATTATATTTTTATGTATTTGATAACCAAATTTAAAAAGCTTTGGATTGTACATGCGTGATATATAGATGAGAACATACAATATCGCAAAAACACAAAATACCCCTGGACGTGGTAACACAACACTCAGTACCGTTTTAAGGCATAGGCACGCGAGGCACGTGCCTAGGGCCCCACACAGCAGATGGCTCCCCAAAAAATCTCGGTGTCGTTTGTTTTAGCAGTGTAGTACTATATTAATAAATTTTACAAAATGAAACACATGCACATGGAAATGCAATGCAATGCAATACTCTGTATCTGAGACTGAGAGATTGAGGCGCAATTATGGTTACTTTTACGGTTAGAGTTTGTGCCTAGGGCCCCCAAATTCTTAAAAAAAAGCTCTGACAAAACTGAATAATGTTATGCACGGATTGTTGTTTGCTAAACAAGCTTTTAAAAATTACATTTAATTTCTTATATTTCAAAGGTATACGCCATTAAAAGAAATGATGGCTTACACTCCTAACATTACTGGTGAAGCAACTGACGTACTATTTTTCAAGCTACGGCCAAGGTTGTTCTCTGTGGGTTTGTCGCTAGATTGGTCAATGGCTGAGTCGCAATCAAGCTACATATACTTAATCAGGGCAAGATATGGTGTCAGTGAGTACTCTTTTCCGTCCTTTACACATTATCTGATTCATCCGGCAAATTGCATTATAGAAAAGTTTCACTTCCGGTGACTCTTCCTTCGTCTGCGTTTTAACTTCGTTTTATCTTTGTGACAATATTTGAAATAGATATTTTAATTAGAAACTGGCTTTTGAAATTGTCCTCGTAGATGTAAACTCTCCTACCAATGTGTGGAAATGCTTGTGAGAGCACTTGGAAATATTTTAAGCCCAGTGGTTCAGTATCTCAAGTAAAAGATTTGTACACAACAAATCATGCGCGATGCTTATTCTTACACGATCGATTCATTGTTCATAAAATATATACCAAATACCTACAAATAATGTTTTGAACAAAATGACTCCTTAAATGTGATGATAATGTTTCAACAAATCTGACGTCACATAATCGTGGGCGGCCAGAATGGTACTACCTTTTTGTAGGAATATGTATATAACATTTGTGCCTCTCCTTGGATAGTGTCTCAAATGACTGAATATCTACTAGCTTAATTTTTTTGTTGTTATGTGTCATTAGTAGAACGTTTTTCATAAACATATCTCATATTTTCGCTATTGCACATGTTTAGTTTCAATTTATGATGTAATACAATTTCCAAACACAGCAATTATTGGAATTATATACATCATCATCATCATCATCATCATTGGCAGCTCAGTCTCGTAAGACCATCTGAGTAGCGCCCTTTGAGTGTTTATATTATAGTGTCTATAATAATTAAATACAGTTGATTGAAATCTGCTGCTACTTATTCTTAGGTCTGTTTCCTAGCCTTCCCCATTTGAACTGTAATAATTAAATTTATATTATAGTGACTATAATAATTAACACTAAATTCTTTTTCCACAACAGCTGAACCTCCTATGTTTGAGAACCTGGATGCCCAGATCACAGTTTATCCTCCTATAGCGATTGGCACCGTCATCTATACAATTGACGCAACCGATCCTGACATATCCGACACTACAATAACACAACTCAAATATAGAATGATCAGCGGAAGTGGGTTTTTCTCATTCAATCCGGCCACAAGTATAAAACTTTACAGTCTATGTGCCCGTTCTGTTTGTTTTCTCCAATGTTACTTTAGTCCGCGTGCATTTTACTCCAATATGTATGTGTGCATTAATGTTATGTAGTGTAATAGTCCTTCTGTATTCTGTTTGTCAGTGTGTACGTTTAAATATATAGATGGATGTACATATGTTGATTCAGTTTTTTTCCCCCAATACGAACATTTGGGTGATTACTTTTATTTCTTGGAGTAGAAGAGTACTTCCTTGCTGGACTTTAATTCTCATTTCATAAAAAAGTTCAGCATTAACAAGACTATCATGTACCAGCTCTCACAATGCGAATAAAATGGTTTTCTGAATTATTTGGCTGTGTTTCCTACCCAGATGCACAACAAAATTATGCTATAATAGGAGAATAGTGCATACGGCTCTCACAAAGTGAAGTAAATAATCAGAGTACACAAGAAGAATATTTAATAGAACGATGTGTTTCCTTCAGATTGCTGAGAATGCATGAAATGGGTGGCAGGGAAACAGACCGAAACATTGAGAGCAGCAGATTTTAATCAAATTGCATGCTTTAAAGGAAATCTAACACTATTTTGCTTACAATAGATTGATCTTATTCAACTGAGTTGTGTTTTACACAAACTCGCAATAAATAAGGTTGAGTTTTCTGCTCTAAATGTATAGGTAAACTACATACAAAATTCATGTCATGTGAAGTTTAAAGCGGAAATACCTGGTAAACATCGAGAGAGTGTATTGCGATGCTTTCAGTTTAAAGCCTGTGTTTATAAATGACTATTTATTTTTGTTGTCGAAGAAATAGTATTAATGCACAGCAACGTATTCTCCTAGGAGTAAAGCCGTTCTGACCAGTTAGTATTGTTTGTACAGCAATTGATAAATCAGGTCATTTGTTTTGTAATGGGGTCGTTGGAGGCATATCAATGTCATGCCGAGTAAAGCTCTCTCTCTCTCTCTCTCTCTCTCTCTCTCTCTCTCTCTCTCTCTCTCTCTCTCTCTCTCTCTCTCTCTCTCTCTCTCTCTCTCTCTCTCTGTAATTAGATATATCCAATTATCCATCGCCATAAGTTGCTTTGGAATAGTACTCAAGAAACTCCTTATTTCTTGTAGCTCTAGTTGTTGGTCACATCTGCATGTATGGTCATGCAATTATATGTGCTCATTCATATTTATCACATAAATTCAATTTACAAAAAGTATTTTATAGTTGTAATTACCTTCTATTCTTGCAAAACTAATTGTACCAAGTTATTTGGACTTTTTACTGTCCAGGTGAAGCAGACGAGACAGCATTTATCACAATTCCCTGTCTGTCTGTTGAGTTTAAGAGCAGATCTAAAAATATAAACGTGAAATAAAAGAAAATTGTTTTATCTGAATTTATTGCATTTAATTTAAATGGAAAATACAGTAAAGTCTGTTTCTTGCAAGATTTAACTTGCGATCTCTTTGGTATTTCCTTGTACACTTAACTTTGTATCTCCTAGGACAAGTAAGTGTGGCGGCTGACCTGACTCCCTATGTTGGATTCCAGTGTATCACCTTTGAAGTAGAAGATATCTGTACAAATAAGGACACGGGATCTCTCTGCATTTTCATCAAAAACGAGGTATTATCCGTTCTTACAACCTCATCTCTCTGAGTATTTGTCATTTTTTCTTTCTCTTTCTCGTTTTTTTTTCGTTTATATTGACTCGATGTAATTTTATAATTATTGAGACGGATATATTTTCGCCAACTCTCAGCCTCTTCGTTCTCCATTCTCGACCTTAAACGTGAAACGAAGGGTGTTCATAGAGAGGAGAATTAATTAGATATGCACCGATCTATCAGTATAACTAAGTCATCATCATGGAGATTTGCATGATAATGTAGAGATTTGATATTTATCATATGATTGAAAACAGTAAATGTTCTTATTTTCTTGCAAAGAAGCATACGATGCATGCATGCACGTACGTATGCATGTATTTACGTATGTATGTATGTATGTATGTATGTATGTATGTATGTATGTATGTATGTATGTATGTATGTATGTATGTATGTATGTATGTATGTATGTATGTATGTATGTATGTATGTATGTATGTATGTATGTATGTATGTATGTATGTATGTATGTATGTATGTATGTATGTATGTATGTATGTATGGATGGATGGATGGATGGATGGATGGATGGATGGATGGATGGATGGATGGATGGATGGATATAGGTATAGAAGCAAGAATCTACTAACATCTTTATCTACGTAACTCACTACGAATTTATTATTTATAGCAATATCCATATAATGATTTGATCAATCATTGGTCGATTAAATTATCTATCTTTGGGTTTGTCCAAAACTCATTTATGTCTGTCCGTTCGACAACACACCGTGTCTATACCACGTATATATCAGTTCATCCGTCCGCTTACCAAATGCTTTGTTTCTAATTTTACTTTAGCCACCAACAGTTAACATGTAACCCGATAACAGCCACTGTTATAGAAACAACAGCTGGAAATATTGCATTGACTACCATGGATGTTTATGACCCTACTGATGACGTCACTTGCTCTTTATCTAGCACATCGCCTAAAAATAGTCCATTTTATTTAAGACAAGACGTGTTCGGTAATCGTTTCACCAGCATCATTACTATAAAATGCTTATAGATTTGTGGTTCAAAACAAGCTGTGCAACTGATTTTCTCAACCGACTGATATTTAATTACGTTTTATAGATATTGATTAAGTATGCATCAAGGTCATTGATATTTCTAACACATAACATGCTGATACCAGCATTTCAAAGCTCTCATACATGCATTCAAAAAAGAGAATTTTATCAGTAACATAGATCAAGTCTTTCTTAAGCTTGCTAAATAATTTATTTTTGCATAAATTTAATATTTTCATTACTTATCTCGTTCTTGTTTGTATTACTCTTAATAATATATTTTCTAATATATATGTGTCATATATATTTCTACATTCCTTAATAATTATTCATTCGATATTTTATTTAATTCATTTTCTAAATATTTGTAAAACGAAAGTGTCCAATGCTATACTTTCAGAGTACAAGATTTATGTGACCCCTAACCCAGGATTTCGTCAGGCTACACGAGATACCTATAGCGTGTACGTTACTTGTACCGACAAGAAGAATTCCACCACAGCGAAGTGCGATGTAAAAATACTCCCAAGTGCGCCACCAAAATTCACAAATTTACCAGGTAATGGACTTTTGGATTTTAACATATATTTGTCTAACAATCTTGTCGAAAACTTTAGACTTTCACTGACTTGATTTAACTAGCTAATTTGATATGAATACGTTAGAAATCTGTCTACTAAAAATCTCTAAATTTTCTAATAAAGAATTATAAGCAATTGTAGAAAACTGAACATGGATTTATTTATCAAGCACAAAATTTAATCACCCTTGTGTACTTGTGGCGAGACAAAGGAAAGCATTCCATTTTGGTAACCAGTGTCTGTCTGGTTTGTCGTAGTAATAAATATGCTAAGATATTTTGTCTATTAATCTCTCTCTCTCTCTCTCTCTCTCTCTCTCTCTCTCTCTCTCTCTCTCTCTCTCTCTCTCTCTCTCTCTCTCTCTCTCTCTCTCTCTCTCTGGCAATGGAATATTTTTTTTAAACCAACTGATTTGTGCGATGTTATAACAATTTTTTACCTTCAATCTGTGAGATGTTCAAACAGTTACATTCCTTTGATTCTGGTGATGTTAAAACATTTACATTCATTACGATTTGTGTGTTGTTAAAACAATTACATTCCTTGCGACGCGTACGATATTAAAACAATTATATTCCATTTTACTGGCATGATGTTAAAACAACATTGATTTAGATGCTGATGATGTTAAAATAATAAAATAATTTTCATGTCGCATTTATCGCAAAATTCCTTTCTGAGATCTAATTGGGAACTTTGTTGTTGTCAAACTTTAGACATTACTTTAAGGTTTTACAAGTCGGAAAAAATGCTGAGGGCTGCATTGCAAATAGATGGAAAGTTAGACTGGAACACAACTCTTGTTGTTCAGATATACATTTACAAAAGAGAAATAGTTTTGATAGTTATTGCTGTAGCATAAGTATGTATGTTTTTTTAAAGGCATTATATTGCTTGATAGTTTGAATTAGTCGCAATATTAGAAATACGTAAAGGAAATCCTGTTGCATCTTTTAGAAAAAAGCAATTGGTAACCGATAGATGTCACTAATAATAAAACTAGTTTTCATAAATAACAATAACATTTGCCTATATAATGCATTCGTAAATAATTTATTTTCATAATATATGATAATGTCAGTGATTAATCAAATTATTGTGTTTTTACACAGGTCTTGTTCCCCTCAGTACGTCTAACGTCAACACCGATCCAGTGTATGCCGTGTCCGTTACCGATCCCGACAGCACGTCGTTTAATTATTCAATGACCTGTAAACCCACCCCATGCCCATTTACACTGTACAATAGTAAGTAACCAGTAGTCATATCAATTTTTACATGGAATTATATATGTGTGAAAAAGGATTTATCTGAAAACTGGGAATACAAAAATCAACAGATGTTGCAATCACAGAGACAGATTATTTTTATGTAGTCAATTTCACATTTTGTGATTGATATTCACAAGCTTATATTTGTGCATTTAATTTTCTGATTTCTGTTTTCGGCTTTTCTACGAGACAAAGAAATTCCAGTCGAAGCTTTTCATTTATTTTTCTCCCGGCAAAGTATTATTGCTTCCTTTCAGATTAAACCACACCATCATTATTATAGTATATTGTAAGACTGTCCAAACCATGCATTAGTCATCAGCTACTATTACTTCGTTCCCTTTTTTCTATTGCGTATTAAACGTAACGTTATATGAAAATCTTAAACGTTATATTACTAGAATAAATAAATAAATAAATAAATATAAATATATATATATATCTATATATATATATATATATATATATATATATATATATATATATATATATATATATATATATATATATATATATATAATCATATCTTATCTGCCGCTGTTGGAAAGATATAATTTTTTTTAAAATTTGTAAATGTTATTTGTATTTAATTACATGTTATTATTTTGTTAACACAATGCAATGATACGAATATGGTAATGAAGGCAATGGTCATTTGGAATTCTCTCGGTCTTTTCCGCCAACATTGGATTAAAGAAAATCGTTTCAGACCAAAAAAAATATTTCTTAAATAACCAATCAAAAATATTAGCAAATGAATTCACTTTATTGTATTAAGACTATCCTTTTCTAATAATAAAAACGCAAGTTTGGAAATCGTGTCCATTTATGTCCACAACTGCTTGCCATATTCAAGAAAATGAACAGTTCTGAAATTTCAATATTTGGATCACGTTGTTCGATAGGTTTAGGTTAGTGCAAACACTAATATAAGGTTCCTTACGCGTATTAGCAGTGATTCTACTCGTGATAGTCATGAACAGCATTAACAATGTTCGATCCAGCGATAGTCATTAAAAACATTAACATCCACTGATAGTGGACAAAAACACTAACAGTGACCCATCAAGTGATATTAATGAAAAACGCTAGTACAAACTTGGTCTTTGAAACTAATAGGCAGCGATATAATTGATTTCAAACTGTAAACTCTTAAAAACTTTCTCTTCTTGATTCAGGTGGGTTGTTTTCAATTATTTTAAGCTGAAAAGTAAATATTTCCAGTGGCTGATAATTTTAAATAAATAATTACTTAATAAAGCTTTATATATGCCATATTAGAATAATTTGAGATATAAAGGTAACAAGACAGTCTAGTGTTCTCAAATCAAAGAAAACAAATTATTATCATTAACCTAACGTTAAAAAACGTACATGATTTTCATTGAAACGGTTGAAGTTTTAAATATCAAATTGTTAATAACGAGAAACAAATAAATATCGTATTATAGTTTACGTTTCATTTCATAATCTCTAGCTTTTACTATTCTTTGAAGCGAAATGAACGTTTAGGTGCTGTATTGATATAACAGGGGAGAACATATTTCGACTGGCTGGTATCCATATTTCCTTCGTTGCGACACATAAATGGTATCAAAAAATATCCTGAAATATGGGCCGTTATCGCCACATCAAAGCTGCATGGTCTAACTGTACGTATATATTACCAGTGGTTAGAAGAAACATACTAAATAGAATTCATTTGCCAGCAGCTAGCACAGCTTGATTGGATTAACACGCATTATGCATCAGTCGGCGTCAACAATTATTGAGCGTCAGTTGGCCTGATAATCTAGTTATTAAAATACTTAGATTTCAAATTCAAAAATCTAACATCTAACATCTAGAATTTGCAACTAGCCTGTTTTAACAACGTTCTAATGTTTTCAGAGATTATTCTAGCGTGTCAAAAATGTAAATGAAGCAAATTTATAGAATCATAAGTCTGTATTAAACCCATTTTGACTGGATATAAATTACGTCTCGCATTAGTTTCTAACGCGTTATATCGGTTACAAACTGAACTTAACCACATTTCTATCATGCAGAAATTCATAAATTATTTCAAATATTGTCAAACTTTCAATGTATTTTGTACACTTTCGATGGCATTGAAAATATTTTTCAGCCGCGAGGACTAAAATGTTATTTTATCGAGCCTTAGATGCGAATGACTTCTGTTACATGAGATCCTAGTCAGACAGTCAGAAAGTGGACTCACCCCAAGTGCACTGAGAAAATGTTGATTGAGAATGTGTAAAAAGTAGATAGCATCATAAACGTTTCTGACATCTACCAAACATTGCGGTATGATGAATTTGCTAGACTTACTGGAAGTTAAATTGGGTTACGATTTAACTACAACAGACTATAAATGCAGTGAAAAGATGTAATTGTATACACTTTGCATTTAGTGTAGCTATGGTAATGCAGATCAATATTTTCATTTAAGTATTCACCGAGTAGGAAAATAGATCCAGGTGATTTTGTTTTATTTTTATGGCACCCGTATATGCATTTTTTGTTTCAGCTGGTAATCTACAATTAAATCAGGACTTAATCGATCATACAGTTCCTGGCTACGATTTGTTCATCACCGTGACGGACGGATACCATAGTGTGACAGACACTCTCACTGTTACCATATCTGGTAGGTCCAAGATTGAGTTGAAGTCGCTTAGTATAGAGACGATAATATTGCTATAGCATAGGTAGATGCCAATAAGTTTTAGTACATATAGCAACCTGAGTGTATAATACCGATTGCAGCTGTAAAATGGAGGATGACACAAATGACAAGCTTTGCCAACGAATGCAAAATATCCTAAAAACTTTAAAACTACACATCTGGAATATTCAGATAAGGTATATATGTATGCCAATACTTGAAAGGGAATATACGGAAGTTTAGTCACTCAGTATAGATTGTATGTTTTATGGGCAATTTTTATTCGCATTAGTAAATAATATCATTTGTATTATTAAGAGTTGGTTTTATTATTTGAATGAGAAAATGTATACCCTATACAGTCATAATAACTTTAAGATAGTAATGTGCTGTTAATATCAACATAAATAATGCCCTTAATGCACGATTTAAAAATCGACATAAGATTATTGATATATGAAATTAACTTTTCACTTTCTTTGATACAAAAATTTTATTTAGGGGAAGAAGGTTGGGTTCTCATAGATTGAGCTTACAGTTATAAAAACAAAGGCGTATTACGTCACGAAAAGCTGACTCTGAAGGTACTTGTGACAGACATTTTCGCGCATTTTGATTCAACAATAGCTTTATTTATGGATGGATACCTGCATTATCCTTGAATTTTGCCTATCGATTGATCGATTGAGATTTCAATGTAGATGCCAAAAAATATAGAAAGTAAAAAACACATTACAACGATGGCAAAGTTTTCTTTGCAAATTGTTATGTTAAGAAAAGATGTTAGTTTCTTGGTAATGCTAATGTTTATACTGAACCTGACGGAACGTGTGTGATCACACCGAATATTTATATTAATTATTTAGAGGTCAAAATCGATTGTGGTGATGGTGGAAAGTTCCCCCACCCCTGTGTGCGGGCGCCGATATCCTACCCCCCACCTTATGCTCTTATGTGCGGGCGCACATGCTACAATAATAAGCTAATACGCTATAGCCTAATTCCAAAACTAAAATAAATAAACTCTGTGGAAAATATTTGAATTGAACAAGTGTTTCTCTTGGTCAAATCACTGGACCGCTCCAGAGCCCTTAATGGTTATCCACCTCGGATTGGGACGTCTGGCTCATACAAAAGACATTAAAATGGGCTTAGAAGCTGCCTCACTTGGCGCTCACCATTAAAAGTGTTAGGACTGGTCAGCCTGGTGTCAAAATAATGTGACTTGGATGTATATGATTGTATATATCTGCAGCGTGATGCCACAGTCAAAGACATTACTATAAACCGCCACAATACATTGTAGCGATATGGCTGAAACAATTGTTAAAGTAACATTAAAAATCCAAATATGTCACACACACACACACACACACACACACACACACACACACACACACACACACAAACACACACACACTCTTATATAGGATGTTATTATCAAAGACTGCGTTTAACAACCTGTGCTGATATACATGCACATTTCGTTAGATCCTGACACACCTCAGGACTTTGAGAGTCGCCGCTTCTTTTGAACCGCGCCATAAGTAGTTATCAGTTTCTCGTCTAAGAACCAGATCAGGCCAAATATTACTTGGGAGGGGAGTGTTTCCAAAATTTCTAAAGAGCCCTGACGTTCCTGGAAAGGATGCTAAAGTAAATGTCTGTGTGTCTGTTTACTCTAAATTTGCATAATACCCGATAAATATGTAGAGAATTAAACGATGATAGAATTTCAAGTGACAAGTGACTGCGCTTGTATGTGTACTCTTTTAAACCACACACACACACACACACACACACACACACACACACACACACACACAACGATCCGGCCATGCTGTCTCCTAAAGTGAGTCAAGAAACGTCAAACCGAAACGATAGTAAATTTCGCTTTATATTACGACAATGGACTGTTCGTATTATATATCATTATTTCTCTAATATATTAACATTTTCCTTTTTGCACTGTCAAGGTGTAAATATCCCACCTAAATTTAATAACTTGCCAATGGCGACAGACCTATATATACAAGAAAACATACCGCCCGGATCGTCAATTTTCATGGCCAGAGCCACCGATTATGACGGAGATGCCCTGACGTACAGCATGACGTCATCTCCGGGAACTGGAATCAACTATTTTAGTATCGACAGCTCAAGTAAGTTTATATATATATGTATATATATATATATATATATATATATATATATATATATATATATATATATATATATATATATATATATATATATATATATATATATATCTGTGTGTGTGTTTGTTTGTTTGCTGAGTGGAAATAAGGAAATATTTCACAAGAGAAATGGCAAAAATTGTATTGTTCGACGCAAAATATTTCCTTCTAATTCACACAAAACGAAAGAACCATAAAAGTTCCGGATTTTGCAATAGTCTAATTTTAGCGCGTAACCTTTCAAAAAGAAAGATTTTTATAACTGTTAGCTGACTAGCATATATTTTGGTTCTTTAGTTTGCTTATTTCTGGATACAAACGTGAATTTTGGTCTTGGTAGGCTTGCACTTATATTTGGCGACAGATATTACACCCAAATTTCGATATTTGTCTGATTTCTGTTACAATTATCCCTTGCCAATGATTGATTTCTACATCGTTTGGAAACATTTTTATGAATGTTAAGATCTAAAAGGTTTACTTAAACAATTTTATTACTACACATGTATTGATATGTACTAGAGTGGTAATGGTATACAATACTGTATGGGTGACCAAGAAATATGGAATAACAACATGTCATGTAAATTCAGGAACCAATAGTTTGCATGATACAGATGTAACTATTTTTTTATCCTTGTGTGGTGTGTGTGTGTGTGTGTGTGTGTGTGTGTGTGTGTGTGTGTGAGAGAGAGAGAGAGAGAACAAAAATAAAAACAAACTGGGCCTAATTATGGGAAAACAGAGTTAAATAATAATATGCAATGACGACATATATGTTTCCTAGACGAGCAAAGAAAGGTAGTTCGAAAGTGATATCACTACTCTGCTCACAGGTGGCCCCACGCGTAATTCCAGGGGGTTCCGCCAAAATGATAAAACTCGGGATCGCGTTTGGTAAGGCCCCTACTGCTTGTATAAATCAGTTGATTTGGTGTATCTTTATATAATACAAAAGGTTTATATTGCTACATAAGTATAAAGCTACTATTTTAAAAGAAAAGTATAAAGCTACTATTTTAAAAGAAATAAGTCACCTTTATTGGTGTGGATCCCTCGCAGCCTTCCACCTATGATTAAAATGGCATGCTTTGAGAGGACCCCCTTGTGCCGAAACATGTAAAGGATTTTATGTTTGATCGATACATTGTCCGAGTTTGACACAAGCACATTTTATTCTACATGTAAACAAAAAATTTAAATAGAAAAATTAGCGATCATTATACATACAAACTTGTTTAATATTATTCACAAAAAGTTGAAATAAAAAAGTAATTGCTATACTAAATAATAGCTATGTAACACCAAGGCTACATAATAGCTATGTAACACCAAGACTACATACAAGCTATGTAACACCAATATTACATAATAGCTATGTACAACCAACTACAACCAACATCTTTGTGAGTTTGAAAGCAACCGTGTTTACAATGCATATTTTTGGTCATGTAGGTATTTAGAAAGTTGTGCGAATAGTTATAAATGTTGTGTTGGACCTTTTTAAGAGAAATTATATCACACTTCTTTCACTGTCCACGAAATTACAGGGTATTAGTTTGCTTTGAATCAATGAGTGGTAACAATTCATGAATAAGTTTTCATACAAGAAAATAATCAGTCTCAATCATGTATGACATGTAATGATGAAAATATTTAAAATTAACAGCTTCAGAAATTTTTCATTCTGTTTCAGATATCACAAAATAAATATTTCCCACATATAAACATGAGTATACATATGTATTTGGACACAACACCTTTTCTTTTTAGCTGGCGTAATAAGTGCGTCAGCTACGAATCCAATAAACTACGAGGCCATGACAGACAAGGTGTTTACATTCAAGGTTTCAGTCACCGACGGAAAACTCACCGTAACCCAAAATCTCGTTATCCGTATTTCCAATGTGAATGAAGGACTGTCATTCGCCCAGGATACATACAGAATAGTTGCTAATGAAAGTCTGGTACGTAAAGCTAATGGTTGATGGGAATATTGTCCATGTCCGATCTTATGTGTGTGCGTTAATCCTCGTATTTATGCCATATAATCAGCCGTATACCGTTAAAATTCTTTATGGATGGGTGTTTATAATAGCGCACAACTGACGTAGCACACAGATATTGATTCTGACATTTTTTAACAGAAATGGATAACACATCCAAAAGACACTTCTTAAAAATATACTAATATATGATGTGTGGTTAATAATAGAAATGACAGCATACGTGCCATGAGGAATTATATTAAAACCATCCTATGAGATCAGAACAAACATGATGTAGTGCAATCGTGCAAAGGACATAATTTTAAAATGTTATGAAAAGGGTATCCAATTGGAAGAATATTTGGTAAAATTTTCGAAAAGGTTGGACTTGCATGTCTTGAAATTTAGAACGTCAGACCATAAATTACCAGTTGTAGCTGGTCGATGCAATAAAATTCCGTCGAAAGAAGAAAATATACTAAATGTCAGAATAATTCTTTGGGCTATAAACTCCATTAACTCCGAGTGCGAATTCTTTAGAGAGATAGAACTGAATATAAATATGTGATATTATTACATATGTTATATGTCCCAATATTTTGGAGCCTGAAAGCTTGATATATTGCAGTCATGAAGAGTGAATAGACATTGCAAGAAGAGACAATGATAAAGACATGCTTCTTTCTAGTTCGTAGTGAAAAATTGATACAGATTGCTACGATCTAAAACTCCAATAGAAGATCGAAAATTTTATTTTTTGTAGCAGGCTAGATACTCAGTTTGTCTACTGAGATTAAAGGATCTTGTTGCTTATAGATACACAAAGATGCGGTTTTGCCAAAGTACCTATGAATGAAAATGTTTGACGGACTACTATTATTCCTGATATGTTTATAGTACCGTTCAATAAGATCGCCGGGGTGTCATATATTTATTTAAAATTATTTAGAGTCAGATCCAAACACATTTTTTAAATTGCTTCTTGGATATAAATTAGCTCGTTTGGTACATATATTTGTGTCAGGGTGTTGAATTGTAGTACCGCAGAGATTGTTAGCCCTTGATCCGAGGATGAGCAACATTCGACAATATGTTACCTTTTCACCTAACATCCACTTTTTAAAAAAAAAACGGGGTTATTGTTTTCACAAGTACTGATGTCATTCTTTGTGGGACCGATAATCTATCTAGACTCAAATATTCATTACAGCATTAAAGTAGTTTCATATCCTTTGAAATGATATTTGTTCAATCTAAAACAGCTTTTGTTTTGCAAAATCAAATAAACTCAGAAAGTATTGTGGTTCTTTAAAACCAAGGAAAAATATAGTTTTGTGACCGTGCTGTTAAAAAACCCCAACAAACCAAATATGACATTGCATTACATCGCATTGTATTGTATTGTATTGTATTGTATTGTATTGTATTGTATTGTATTGTATTGTATTGTATTGTATTGTATTGTATTGTATTGTATTGTATTGTATTGTATTGTATTGTATTGTATTGTATTGTATTGTATTGCAGGCTGGTACACAGCTTCCAAATCCTGGATTTGTTGTAACTGATATTGATATTGGGGACACACGCACATTCAAGCAGGATTGCGGTGCTAATAATGGATACGTGTTAATGAATTCCGCTAACGGTATACTTACGTTTGCCGTCGATTACGATCTTGACGTTCCAGGAAAGCCGACCTTGATCACTTGTATCGTAACTGCCACTGATAGCGAAGGACTGACAGCAACAACAACACTATCAATTACACTGAGTAAGAAAACATATGAACCATCTATCTGTTTATCATTTTACTCCGTCTGTCTGTTGTGGCATCTTTTCCGTTACCTCTCTGAAACTGAGAGCGTGTGACGTTAGAGAAAGGAATCCGTTTCGTATAAGTTTCAGATTATTTAAATGTTATAGCCAAACTTACCTGATGCGACATCTTTGTTTTGGTACACTTTTAAATATCAGCTTTGAGTACAGTCATACCGACAAAATAATTTCGAATGTGAATAGCGTATCAACTACAACTAGCTTTTTGCCCATTAAATCGCTCAATGAAATCCAGCAAATTCGCTTCCTTTCTCATATGTTGAGATCTCTCTGAAGGATATATCATTTCCAGATTCTTTCATTAGCACTCGTATTTATTCTGCTTAGAAACCTTTACACATGACCTTGTAGCGTGAGTCCAGAAGAATCCACATTTTAAATACACATAATAGAGGTTTTTTTATATCTGTGAAAAGAAGAAAGCATTCAAAAAAGCTTTCTTCATTTTGGACACCTTATTCATAACATATGCAGTTTGGTGATTGTATCAAAATTTAAAAAAAAACAACTTGTACGTTTGCTTGAAAGAAAGATTCGTGTGACAATTTATAATACGAGCAACATAACCAAAATGTGCTTTGTGCAAGCTATAAAACACACACGTGAAGAGGATGATAGTTACATCTATGTTATTTTGATATTAATGATGGTCTTCTACCCCCTCCTTCACATTATCATCATCGTCATCATCACGACATATTTATCAACATCATTAATGGTAATAAAAAAAAGAAAAATAAAAATAACCATAATGACATAACTTATTATTATTATTATTATTATTATTATTATTATTATTATTATTATTATTATTATTATTATTAGTGTTGTTGTTGTTGTTGTTGCTGCTGCTGCTGTTAGTATTTAAAAGGGACAACTTGGGTTTGATAATTTCCGTAGGTTACACCTTCTTACAAAAACTTGACATATGTGACTTACACTTACATAATTTTGTCCAGAATTCTGTTCTGATTTCATTGCGTGATGGGACTGGACAAATCAATAAATTTTGGTCGACCGATCGATTTCGTTACGTAAAGCCTTCACTTCTTACATTCACAACATATTTAGATATAAGTAGGCTCAGAAAATATTTGTAAATACATATTTACGTTACATATGATGTTACGATACTGGAGTTAAAGTATGTGCTAAGGAATCAATTTTGTATAAATCTTTTTATTTCATTTTATTTCATTATATTAATATCGTCTAACATGCTTTTGATAAGCGTTTACTTGAGTCGTAGATGTTTTTCATGTTGGCACGTGCTGTGTATGATAACAAATTAATTACAATAAACATTCAGAAATAGCCACAAAAACGATTGGTTAATACTGGGTCAGACTTTCCTGAATGTCCAGCAGTACTACGAAATTGCAGGCGACTTCGTGCGCGTGCAATTCAAGCAAAGCATTAGCTTTCATATATAAGCTTGAGATTTTGTAATTTATACACAGTCACAGACAGACTGTCGTGGTCGAGAGTCAACAGTTGACAGTCGTAGTGGAGTCTGTTATACAACTTCTAATATATTTAAAAAGGTATTTGTTGTGCCAGAAGAAGTTATCATTATGTATACGTAGAATAACATGCCGTGTTAGAGGAACTATTTTTCACTTCGTCTTTAAAATTGTTTTCCTAGAGAACAACATTACGTATTTGGACATTTTCTCCCTAATATTGGAACGGGACAACACAAACTTTGTTTTATTGTGTAAATTCTGGAATTTGCTGTTAGCCTTCGTCTGACATGGTCAACCGCCATTTTGGACCGGAACATCATACTTTCAGACTGTGCTTAGAACTCTTTACAAGACACATTTTTTTGAACAAAATTTGGATCATTTCTGTATACCTTAAGTCTTGTTTAAATTATTTACATTTTTTCATGTGTTCTAGGAAATTAAATTATATCATTGTTAAAATTTTTAAAGCTAGTTGTATTCGCTCTTTCTTTTATGGTACTTATAACGAGCCGTTACGTAACAATGAATTAATCACGAAAAAAGTACAAATTTCGATGGCGTTTACTTATTTTGTAATGATATCTGTAACATGTTGATCAAAATGAGATAAAATGAATATGGGTGGGGGTACTAAAGGCCAATTTTAAGAAAGGTTTATGGCCTGTCCGCATGCAGGAACAGTCTAGATTAATTTGAACGCTTAATGTTTTGTAGCTAATAATACTGGAAAATACCCGATAACCTATGCCTACACTTTTATGGTCTCAAACTAAATAACAGAAAGAAGCTAAACCAACAACTAATAAAGAAATGGATTCTCTAAGTTAAAAAAAAATTAACAGGAACTTAAAATTATGAAATAGATACCAAATAATATTAAACGTTCTATATAAGTAAAACATACATGAGTGTTCCGAATAAATTCCATGTCCTCGAATGTGCTGATATTCCAACAGTAATAACATTTTACAAAGTCATTGTCCAGAACTCTTTTGAATAATTTCTCAATAGTCCCAGACTAATATCTTCATCCAAACAATACTATGAGCACTTTTTCAATGCAATGAATACTCCAAACAAACATTTCCTCTCAAGTTATTTATAAACACAACATTAAGCATATCTAAGGAATGACATTAAAACGTGAAATGACAACGAACTAATTAATCAGCTCTCCTCTTTA
>JAEAOA010002037.1:1792500-1957500 GCA_016746295.1 Potamilus streckersoni | reverse complement strand
TGTATTAAATCACTTGCAAGATACTTCAAGATTTAAGAATACAAAACAAGATTTTCAATCTCTTTGCACAATTTTATCCGCCAAGTTTTGATGAGGTTTAAGTTTCATCAAATATTACAATGGTTCTTACATGGGTAATTGACATGTCAAAACATCAAGGGCAAAACATGTAGCTGATTGAAACTAAAGCCTACACAATGATACAAATGATGGTAGTTCATATTGATTTATCATTTTATTGACTTATTTTTCAGGTATGGAGACAACAAAATGATTGTTTAGAAGTCACATTAAAGCCAGATTAAGATTTGAATCAGCAATGCACATAAAAAATTGCAGAACAGATTGTCAAGTCTAAATTTTCTTCGTCCTATTTGTGCTATATTTTATTTCATTAATTTGTATTTATGGCTGAGATGGTGGTTAAAACACGTGTAATTATTAAGATATTTCTTGGTAGGGAGGAATATTTTTATTGACATGGACAGGTTCCTCTGAAATATTAGTATTTGTTAAAGAAATCATTTTAAAACCGAAACTGATTTTTTCCTTCTGATGTTTTATATAAATATATACCTTTAAAATATTGTGATATTTAGCGAAATTTCTGAGATGGACATTGAGATCGTTTCAAATACTAACAGATATCAAACTGATATGTATTAACTTATCTTTACTCACCTTCAAAACTTAGAAAACCTACCAATATTACACATGAAGTATATTTGTGGATGATGTTCAAAGTTGTTGTTAAAGGCTCTGTGTTCTCTCTGCCATAATAATGCATTGGGTAACCAATATCAGCCACTAAAAATTCTAGCATTTAGATTCAACCTTACGCCCTGTAATACTACTAATGCTGATGAATAGTCAATTCATGACTTTTCTATTATGACACAACTAATATTCAAACAGTTAATATATCATCTTCTTTATCATCATCATCATCATCATCATCATCATCATCATCATCATCAGTCCCGTAATCTGTTAGAACGTTGGGGCACCGCACAAGACCGTACAACCAGCTTCGACCATTCCTCTCAATTTTCTCAGTGAGTCACTCATTGTCAAGCCTGCCCATTCGCGAAAGTTATCTTCCCAATTCTTTCCCCGTCTGCTTCTCTTTCTTGTTCTTTGTACAGTGCTTTGCTGAATTGTCTTGGCAAGTCGTGATACATGCCCATACCATACCACTTTACGTTTTCCATTATTGTCAGGAGGTCTTCGTGAGGCCTGATTATTTGTCTTATCCTATGTCGTATTTCTTCATTGGTGACACGGTCTTTGTATGAGATGCCAAGGATCTTTCGGACGCAATCTCAACTCTGTGGCCCATATCTTTTTCTGTATGTCAGCTGTTATGGTCTGTGATTCCCAGGCGTAGAGAAATATGGAGATCACCAATGAGTGCATCAGTCTCAAAGTTGAAATGATTGCGATGTTCTTGTCGTGGTCCATGATTTCCAGGTGTAGAGAAATATGGAGATCACTAGTGAGTGCATCAGTATGACCTTTTTAATACAGCAGCTTGTTCTTGTCGTTCCTGGTGGGCTTCATTTTTATCAGCGCTGCTGAGGTCGGCGCAATCCAGGAGAGTACTTCAGGCTTTTATCCTTCATCTGATACAGTTGCCCCAACTACTTGAAGCAGTGGACTGATTCTAGCTTCTTACCTTGGTCCCAAATATCCATACTAATACCCTTGCTCTAGTCGAGGCTCTCTACTAAGCTAGCTAGTTTGTGCCCCTTTCTTGCTTATCCATCAATGTCGTCGGCAAAACGTAACTTGCTGTCTTTTGTTACCGAGGCTGACTGTCCCGTCATGCTTTTCAAGTGCGTCAGCCACGATTCTCTCCAGAAAAATGTTGAATAGTGTGTTAGAGAGCAGACAGCCTTGTCTGACTCAGACTGTCGTTCTTAACCAGTCATCTATACTGCCATTGAAGTATACTGCACTGGTGGCCTTGTTATAGAGGTGTTCTATTACTGGGATGAGGTTGGCATTGATGTTGTACAGTCTCATGGTGGCCCACAAGGTTGCACGCTGTCAAATGTCGTCTTGAAAAACTCTACGAAGATGTGGTATAGATCTTGCGGTATTTTCACACAATAGCATAAGGTTGAAGATCTGCTCTATTGTGCTGCCCCGTGCTCTGAAACCTGCCTACTCCTTGGCAATGATCGTTTCAGCCTGTGGCTTTAGTCTGTTCAGCAGTACCCTCGACATTACTTTGCTTGGATGACTTTTAAGACTGACTGTACGGAGGCTTATACACTGTTGCAAGTTGCCTTTCTTGGGGAGGGTGATGATCAGTGAGCATAACATACGTCCGGTAAAAAGTTGTTTAAAATTTGATGATGAAATAAAGTTGCTTGGGAATGCCAATAATATATATGGAAAATACATACTTAATAAAAGCGATTCGATTTGGCATTTTGAAATTTTATTTTAGGATGGGCAAAGTGGTAATACCAAATCTAGCATGAAAGTATGAATTTAATTGAAATGTCAGATTTAAAAAGGTTTTCAATAATTATAAAATTCATTATATGTGGTTCCTATAAAAATGATGTGTATGCTTGCAAATTATGGATGTAATATTCTCTAAATTTTGTAGCAGGCATTACCTCCAACCTAATACGCTTGCAGATGTGACGAAGCTAGAAAGCTGAATTCGCTATGTCAGAGGTTATTAGATGTTAAAGAGTGTCTTCATTATTTCAGTTGATTTGTTAGATCTGGATATTTTGAAGCAGATTTTATCTTAAGAGTGCTTTCTTACTGGACTGTCTTTAACAGCTACGTAAAAGACATTGACTAGAGTAGGGTACTGGCTTACAGTGCGTTCATGATGAAAACAGAACTGCGTTCCTGACAATTAAGACTGTCAACATTAAGCTATTGGAAGAAACATATAATAGAAATATGGTATACCAAGTAGACTTCAAGCAACAAAACATTATACCAAACAAGAATGTATTTTGATCGGTTTTGTTTCATTCATATAGATGATCAACCAAATCATGTAAGACTTGCAAAAACAACTGCTGGATCAATGAAGAAAATAATCTTAATTTGCTTCATAATAATCAGCTTATCTCCTGCTCAGACCTGCTTTGCAAGTTAGACATGAATTTTCAAGTGCCACGATACATTCTATTGAGAATTAATAAGTTTTCAAAGTGATAAAAGTGCAGTAAAGTAAAAACTCAATTTATGGAAATTTTTGTATTCTGAATTTGTAGTTAAAAGAAAGGGGGAGGTCAGCGTGAAAGCGAAAGTTTTCTACTTTATATTGACATTGGTATATATTTTTTTGTTGTAAAATTTAGCAAGAATAAACATGCTTCATATGGCTATGGATATCCAGCCGGCAAGAAAAATTTAATAAATATTACACAGAATAAAGGAAGTCTTATTTGATATAAAGTCATCATGGATTGGATGTAAAATGAAGGAATTATTTCCATGGTGTGGAACTAATTTGACTTCCTTATGCCCTGTGAAATGTATCGCTTAAGTCTGCTTTATAATATAGTTATTTTTTGCGGAATAAAACGAAAAAGAAAAGCTGATAAAGTATATCCTACTCAACGGTTATTACAATGAGGAAGCTGTCCATTTATGTATAGAAAAAATATTGGATGTTAATTTATGTCATACATAATGGTCAAAAACTGTGCCTCTGACCAAACTATTGTGATACTTCTTTGACTACATTAACGGCTAAAGTCAAAAGTTCTCTGCATTGGTAGATTCAATTTCGTTTTTAAATAAATGTTTGAAACTTTCATAATTAATTTATATCACATGCTTAAATGTTTCTGCTCATATAAAACAGGACTTATTTAAAATGTACCAATAGTATTCAACCTAAACCCTAATACCCCTAATATTTCTTTTCATCCATTAACATCAAACTCTAAGAATGTGTACAAGTTCTGTGCTGTCATATCTTGACAGTATCCATAAAATCTTTGGCGTTGTTTTATCACGATAATCAACTTATGAATAAAATCCCCTAATTTGCTTTGTGCGTTTTGTTCTAGAAATTTGTATAACGAACAACGTTTAAAATGTATTCCCTAATTTTCAAGACTATTTTTCCATTAAATCCAAATTAACGGAATTTGGAAGTCAATATTGATACAGTAGATATGTTCCTAGGTTAAAAAAAAAATTGGTCACCTCTAGGAAACAGAGCATTGACAAGTATGGTGAGAGTAACTGAAAGCCCGATAAACACAGTCAATATCTTTTCAAAGAAATAAATTACGACAAATAAGCGAGATGCCGCATGATTTTTCAATCAAACATGGAAGAATCAAAGACGTTAAAATCAGCAATGTTGGTTGCTTGTTGAAACGTTTGGAAACATTTTTATAGGTAAATAATAGTCTTAAAGCAAACGTTGAGAAACTGCGAATGAATAATATATAGTTGAACATGTGCTAGTTTGGTTCTGGATTTATTTCATTTAGAAGAAACTCAGTTAACGAAAAATATTTAAAAGCGCATTCCCCGATATTCTGATATCTCCTTCTGCAATATCTGATTATAATGATATTGGAATTTGAATACGATATAGTGTATATGTTATTAGGTAACGTACTCCTGTAACTTGCCAGAAATAGTTTTGATAAGTATCGTCAAAGGTGCAGGCAGTCCCGTAAAGACAGCCAATATTTTTCAAATAGTAAAATTGTGCACATAAATGATAGTTGATTTTGAATAAAAGATGAAATATTCAACGACCTTGTAAGTAATAATTTATGATGTTTACTTAAATGTTTTGAATATTTTGCATATTTCTAGTTGTATATATTAGTGTCGAAAGAATGTGAAATACAAATTGTGATACATCTGCTGATTGCAAATTAACTTAGTAAGTAATCAAACGTCAATGTCATTGCTGTTTGTTGAACATTTTCTTTTTACGCAGATAAATATTCAGACTATATCTGTACAGAAGTAAATACAAGTTATCAGATATGCAGACATATATAAATATGAGTTTACATTAAAATTTGAGCCCCTTTCAACGAATTCGTAATAATTTTCTTTTAAATCAATTGTTGTATTGTTCCAGAAATTGTAAAACTGACGATAGAAGTTATAAAAAGTAAAACTCATTTTTATTAACTCTAAGAACATCTAATTTAATTGGAATATTTTAACTACACCGAGGATATAGTGCCACAGAAAATAAAATAAATCGTTCTAAGGAATTACAAATTCATTCTAAAAGATCAGTTAATAGTTCAACATATTAGTAAATTGTTTGAACGGATTACTTAATCGTTGCAAGGAGATAATAAATCGTATGAATGGATTAATAAATCGTTAAAAGAGATTGAAAAAAATTGTTACAACGGATTGTTATTTTTTTGAATGGATTGCTAAATAGTTCTAATGGGAAAGTAATCCATTATAATGGATTGCTCAATCATCACAACTGATTACTTATTTATTTGAATGGATAACAAAATCGTTTTAAAAATTGGCAGTATATAGGGGACTCCATGTGTACAAATATGACACTTTAGTTATAAGGGAAATTGACATTATGTGTCCATTTTGAAAGTAACTTTCTAGATACAATGGGAATTGGATGTTAAAAAGTAGATAGTTTTAACATTCGCATTACATTCTGCATTTGAGATGAATTTAACGTTAGTCAATAGGGTTAACAACTTTCGTCTAGGTTTCGAGATTAGAAGAGAACCAACTCCTCATTTAAACGATCTGGATATCTACTGTTAGAATTGCAAATCCTCACGTTGACATCTTTCAAGATAACCACTCAAAAATAGACTAATCATTACAACTTTGCAATTATTTAAGATAACCATTTCATTGTCGCAACAATCATCATATCGTAACCAATTCCAGGAGGTCTTATTTGCTCCGGATGATTTGTTAATCGAAACGTTCAATTGAATTTTAGTCTATGCTATTAATATTCTGAGTCGGTAAGAGTAGAAGGGTTAGCTTAATTTTAAAAATATCCATAGGTAATGGTTATGGGAATGTAAATGGTAACAGTGTTCATGAATCTGACAAAAAAAACATACACCTATTAATTAAGAGATTGTTTGGGTTGACCAACACCCAGTTATCTAATGATCGGCACTTACACTTACACAAAGAGATGGGTTGTGAAAGAATAAGACGTGAAATAGTAGTAAAAATCAATATAAAGACAAAACTAAACATCCATTGTGCACTATATCCTAAATAACATCCCCATATATACGCAATCACCACCTCTATAATCCCTATAAACTTAACAGTGAAGTCTAAGGAAAGAAGAGGATAGCACTATAAATACAACATACACAAAAACGTTTTTCCCTTATAACTAAAGTGTCACACACGGGTAAGAGTGCTTGCACGCTATGCATACAAATATGCTTATATTCTATCACATACAACACAGAAGAATGGTGAATGGGTTTACCTTTAAATTGCGAAATATGGTTTCTAAGAGAACTTGGTGGCTTTAAACAGACTTTTGATAAGTTTAATCTCGTCACAACCCTTTCCGCTCTTCATGTATATAGACCTAATTCTCTCAGCAAGCATCCTTGCTTTTCAATATACACTCTTGTCTTCCATATGGTATTGTCCATGATCCTGACGATGGACAACGATGACTCTACAAACATAACTTAGTCAGAATAAAGGCGAGTTTTCTCTTTTCAAGTTAGGATTATTTTAAAATTCCGTTACAGATGATATTGTGACAATGGTAAAACATTTAGCGACTGTTCCTGATGTATGATATAGAATACATCTTCCTGTTTCACTTCTGACATCATACTGAAACTCCGGAACTCATCTCCAAGTTTCTACTGAGGCGTTTTCATCGTCACCAAGACTGTGTATTAAAGGAGTTTTTAATCACTCCATGCAAAGTTTACACATTTATTTGTATATGGTGTAATATCATAAAATGCAGATATTTCCACTGGCATACTAAAATGAGATTACACGCAAAATATAAAAGTCAACAGGCCTATGATGTATACATTCAAAAAAGCATAGAACTATTATATAATCTCAAATATAAAGTAATAGAAGAATGCATTACGAATGGATCGAAGGTGGGACTTGAACAGGCGTTCTCTTGTTCTCTTGTTCAGATATACATTTCACAATAGGAAAGCAATTGGCTGTTTCTTATTACGTCATAAATAATACAAAAATCCGAATGTTTTTCTTTTAATGCAATACAGTGCTTGTCATTTTGAATTATTAGTATCTACATTCCTCGCAACTGTGTTATCACACCATTTCCCCTCATAACCCCTTGTATTTCTGATAAAATCTGTGGAATCTTTGTTTCTCACTATGAAAATGAAATTTCGATGGCAAAGATAATGTTACATTATTATGCATTGAATAAGAAAAGCTGAGCCAGATTTTTAAACTGGAAATTGCGATCGTCTTCAGATCCTTTGGCTTACATATCGCAATATTCATCCTAGTCCGGTTTGGCTAAAGATCTCTTGAACTCTCTTGCTTACAATTAAAGTGTCAGACAGAAGAACGTAAGTGCAGCAAAAAAACAGATATGTACCCAACACTCTTCTTTTGACATTGGGAGAGATGTAGTCATTCCCCCGATGATACGCACTGTTGCGAAACGTACCTAATTTAGCTTTAAACCCCATCTCCCCCAACTCTCTTTACAAAAAAGTTCAAAAGCAAAGTGTACAAGAGCACAAGGTTAACTGCCACATCACCTTTAATGAAATATTGAAGATGATACTGGCTACTAGATACACCATTTTTAAGACATCATATATGCAACTAAGGAACCGGTTGTTGTTTTTATACCGATTGTTCAACATTGGGATATCCAACCTGAAGTTATTTTGACGGAACTTGCCCATTTCACTGGGCAGAATGTCGACCTTTATGATCCAGGTGAGTATTTACTTTTGTTACGTACCCATATGCTTAATTTACAAGGAGCAAAATGCAGTTAAATAAAGTCTTGATTGATCATATGCTTGGTGGTTATTATCTATACATCACCGTAATGAATGCGTACGAAAGTGTGTCCGATCATCTAACTGCTTCCATATCTGGTAAATCCATGATTGTATTGAAATTGCTTAGTATGCTGATTACATCATTACTTTGTACAGGTATGGAAATTTTAGAATACGTTGCAGTTTGAGTACATTTTACCTACTACAGCTGTACGACTAGATATGAAGCAAAAAAAAAAAGACATTTTACTCCCATGCCAGCTAACCATTATCAAAACATCTAAGTCTTTGCATCTTGTAAATCTATATAAAATATAACCGTTACAATTAGTATGCTATCTAAAACGGATATATATATATATATATATATATATATATATATATATATATATATATATATATATATATATATATATATATATATATATATCCGTTTTAGATATATTTATATATATATATTTATATATATATGTGTGTGTGTGTATGTGTGTGTTAGTCCTTAGCCTAGCTGATATGCACATCAATAAGGCAGTTATTTGTCATCCAAACATTGAAGTATGATCATTAATTTTATATGTAGACCTATATCAATACAGAGAGTTAATTGTCATCCAACTATTTAAGTATGATTAACGATTTTATACGTAGACCTGCATTATTAATACAGTAGTTATTCGTCATCAAAACATACGCGTAAAATCCGTGATTTGATATATATATATATATATATATATATATATATATATATATATATATATATATATATATATATATATATATATATATATATATATATATATATATATATATACGGCAGTTATTCGTCATCCAATCATTTAAGCATGATCATTGATTTTATACGTAGGCCTGCATTAATATGTCTATTATTCGTCATCCAATCATTTATGCATGATTATTGAATTTATACGTAGGCCTGCATTAATACACCAGCTATTCATCAGAACATACAAGTAAAATCCGTGATTTGATATTGATATCAATACAGCAGCTATTCATCATCCAAACATTTAAGTAAGGTCAGTGGTGCGTGAAATTAATTTTTACGTTCTTTCAATTAAGTTTTAGTTTACTGGAAAGGCAAAGCTTTTACTGTATCAAAATATAGCGGTATTTAATATAAGAAAACCCTCCCAAAAAGGAAACGACAAACAAATGTGCATTCTATAACCAAACTGTTGAGCAATAACGTACCTGTGCCACTTTCAAGCATGACGTTCAGTAAGATACTTCCAACTCGTTTACGTTGATTCTCAGGTTTGTGTATAAGGATTTGTGTCCAATAATTTATGGATTTGCTTTTTATTACTATTAATTAAAGACTATTAAACCTGAGAGAGAGAGAGAGAGAGAGAGAGAGAGAGAGAGAGAGAGAGAGAGAGAGAGAGAGAGAGAGAGAGAGAGAGAGAGAGAGAGAGAGAGAGAGAGTTCTTGGATGAATAATGTTAACGCTATAATAAAATTGGCAGTGTTGATACCAATGATCAGTTATTGTTTATCCATCGTACAGTTATTTACCATTTAAAGTTACATCTAGCAGCGACTGCAGAGATACAGGGAAACTGTTCTACTTTTTAACAAAGGCACATATTACCCCCATTGATCGGGTGCTCTTGTAGCAGTAAAATGCAACTTTTCATCCTAGATGGTGTGATAAGTACATCGACTTTGAATGCAACAAAACTACGAGGCTGTGACGGACAAAGTGTTCAAGTTAGATATGTCAGTCATCGAGGGAAAATTCACTGCAGTCTCGTTATCCGTATTTCCAATGGAAAAGAAGGACTTTACCTGTTAATGTCCATAAACATCAAAATTAATATCGTAGTAACATATTTTTCGTGCTAAATGCATGTTATGGTATTTGTAGCATATACCTGCTTATTTGGCGAGATATATCATTCCGGATAAAATCCCTTTGCTTCTCTCTTATCACATATCTGCATATTTGTATCATTTATGAGCATAATGTAATAGATCAACCTTTAATTTAGATTGTTTTGTGGACAAAAGCACACCTATAACTGCGTTAAGAGCAATTTCACTAAGTTTAACTATTGAATAATTCCGTAGGGTAATAATGCTACTTTTGTAGTGGAAGAGATTTGCAAAAGGTTAGACAACACATAATGGTTGCATGAAATTAAAAAAATTAGAATGACTTAAAATAATGATTATGATTGATCTGCATGGTACGTAGCCATTCGATGCTTAAAACTGTAAAGTAAATCATAGAAATGGACTTATGCACATTATTGGGCAGAATTATATGATACGGCACCGACAATCGCAACGTTTTTGGAGAGTAGTAGTATAGTGGCATATTTTAATTTTGTCATAAAAATTAGGTCAAGGTCTTCTAGCTTCCATGAAAGTTACCAACCAGCGTCAGTAAGAGACTTTACCCTAAATAAGCTGCTACCGAAACTGATAATCGCACGTTACTGAACTTGTGACATGAACTTCGTTGATGTGACAAATGCACCCACAAAAGCATACTCAATTATATGCACAAAGGCTGACACAAATGAGATACTTAAAATTATTATTCCATTACTTTTTATTTGTTCGATTACTCAGGACCATCCATGGATATACAGATAATAAGCCACGAATTTACTTATTCAAAATAGCTTAGTTTTCATATTAATTTAATATATATTCCCACCAGCATTTTAACTTTAACTAAGAGTTGTTTTACTTGGATAGTCTTCTCGGTGGGCTAGTTAATTATTGTCTTATACTTTTGATGAGGATATTGCAGGTTCGTGTCCCTCTCGCGGAAAAAAATATATTTCCTAATAACTTAGAAAAAAGTCGAAATTTAGGTTGTTTGTACATGCAAATAAAAGTCTGTAAAGCCAATATCAATTTCAAGTCTGATGGCCTGAATACTTCTTTGAGACGTTTATAGTTTGAAAACAACCCCTGAGCTTTCTAGTCTTTCGTTTGGTACCCCAGGGGCTCATCTAGTTGACGTAAGAACTTCATGTGTAACACCTTAAAATATCAGCATGATTATCATCTCAAAGATACAGCTATTTACAAAGCCAAACCAGAGCGAAAATGTTTCCTATAATATTGAACAATTTCCTCACTGTGTATAAATGGCAAAATATTAACAGATTAATGTGTTTAGTATTTTGAAAGCTTTTTGAGCATAACCCCGAAAACGATGTTGAACATCGCTTTAAAGACGACATACATTCCAACTTTGAAGTGAAGTTACCATTTGGTAAAAACCTAAAACTGCCGTTTATAGACAACACTGTGGCAATTTGGGATTATAACAGACAAAACTCTTTTTGCAGTGATGTTTACTCCAGTATTAGAAAATATATTACAAGTTTAAAATAGGAGGAAAAGAAATTATTACCCCTATAACCAAATTACCACATGTGGAATTTAAAACCCATCACGTGATCATTACTGAACGAAGTTTAGAAAGATTACTGCAGGGATGCTTGATATTACTGGCAGCCCAATAATCTAATCATTACATAACACAATAGGTTGTTTCTTACTTGTTTAATTATGTCATTTGCTGATTCTATCATTAGTTGGCTTGTCTTTCTTATCTTGTTTCAGAGGAATAGATACATAAAAGCAAAATAGACCGAAATTGATATCATATTATAAAAAGTAAATTAATTTAATCCTGTAACTCAAGCACGTATATACCCCTTTAGATATTTATACAATGGCTAGGTATACTGCAGCGTCAAAGTTAGTTCAAGGACAAGGATACGACCACTCTTCAATTTGATGGAATTTTATCATATAATTGTCAAGCATGTGCATACATTAAATAAAATATAAACTATATAACAAATACTATCTTGTATTTCATTTGATTGTTTCTTTATTATATTATTCCCCATGTTATAATCGTTTACAAAACTCCTCAATGTATTCTGTTCAATGTATCTGTTATTGTGATTCGCAGTCTTCTTTCTAGATTTTTTGAGCCTTTTTCCACCTTCCCGAAGCGTTCATTCATAATGGAATCTTTCTCAAACCAATTATACTTGTTTTTGTTTGTTTCTTGTTTCTATGGCAACAGTCACATTTATCACATTTGAAGAGTCCATTAATTTGTCACACCAAACATTAACCAATCAAATTTATAAAATATATATATATATATAGAAGCATAACGGGTTGAAATATGAGCGTTGAATATATAATTCTCGACTGGCATTCTTAGGTTCTGTGTGGGTATGGGCGTTTATAAAAAAAAAACGCCCAGGTGCCAAAAACAACGTGGCTGGTAATTATCAATTGTTTTAGTACTCAAACCTATATACACAGGCTTGACTGCTTCTAATATTGAGAATGCCGTGCTTAGTCTCCCATAAATGCTGCAAAATCTTACCCTAATGCTTAACAGGTGGTGAAGCTACTTTTAAAATTGTAAGGTTTTCCAGTATCACACGAAAATTAAATATAAGAATGAGCCTAGCTTGTAACACCCAGTGCTTTTACCCAAACTGTCACAACATAAATTTACATAATTGGTAAAGTATTGATAGCAATGTTTAATAATCTTTTGGCATGGAAAACTAATTTAGAATCCTTTTGTTTAGAAATACAAATGCCCAATGAAAGAAACCGATATTCAGCATAAATATAAAATTTTAAATCACGTTGAATAATTATATTTATATCCATTGCACATCTTTAAATAGTGTAAGAACTAAGATTGATTGAAGTGTACATTTAAATGTATTTTTTTTATACAGGCGGACACAAATTGCTCGATTAAAAGATCTTAGTTAAACTAGATAAATGAATGAAACCCCTAGAACCATTTTATGTTTTTTTTTAATGAGACGATCATTGTTAAGTTTGTAAAACTTGGATGCAACGCTATAAATTGCTAATATAATATTATAATATGTTTAGATCAGAAGAAAAAAAAATGAGTACAATAAGGGAGAAGTAAAGGAAAAAGTAAAATGCAGAAAATGTATACATAACTGAAAATGCTTCAATTTAATTTTACGTACAATATAATCGCAAAAGCTCTATGAAAGAGCATTTTTGAAGACGGTTTTTTTTATGTCTTGAAGTTACCTGGATACTACAATTTATTTTTGTTCACGCAGGTATCAGAGAACCAAGGGTATGCAATGTTGTTCTTGTTGTCCTTGTTGAATATCCTGAAACGTATCTGAGGCATTATGCAAATATTAAAATATAATCAATATTCTGTTGGAACAAACCTATGAACCCAGGATTCACAGATATTTCTTCTGCGCCAATGCCACAAACAATTTTGCCATAGTCCCTGTTAAGACAATCAGTTAAAAATGGATTATTTTACAGTGGCTGAAATTTAAGCTTTCTTGTATTTAATGAAATTTAGAGACTCAACGTAAAAACATTTTCGGGATATAGAATGATTGGGAGTTTAATCGCTAAATTTATTAGGGTCAGTGTTTGTAGTAGTTAAATTCATGAAAGATTGAATTAATCACCAACATCTCGTATAGACTCATCAACATGAAAATCATACATCAAGTTTTCATTAGGAATTCCACACTTGACTCTCCATTTTCACAGTTGATTCAGTCTGGATGTCTTTCTGTATTAGCATTAATACTTCAAAATGCAGCAATTCAATTGCATTCAGTAAACTCCATTCACAGATGTCAACACTTGTTTGAAAGATTAAAACTGTGAATGTGGAAGCGATCTTAAAGTCTCTTGCATTTGCAAGACCAAATTATCAGTGAATGAACCGCATGTATTGATGGAGCTGACTGTTCACTGTTTCATTAACGCTTACCGCAGTGACTTTGACACTGTTACATTGATATCTAGTACGTGAGATACATTACTTATTAAAATATTCTGTATGCCTTTTCATCACGAGTTTAGGAGAGAATATGTAGATGTCCAGCTTATTGAACTAATACGTCAATAAAAAAATGAATGAATAATATGTTTACATGCTGTGTTACAAATCGCATCGGTTAGAGAAATTACCTGTTTTGGTTGTCAATAAATATGACTTTAAATTTACATCGTTATTCTACACATGTAATATAATTTTCATAAGATTAACTGCCATATAATGCATGTGCCTTTATGTAGTATAGTAGTTTATGATTATAATTTATAATGCATGTGCCTTTATGTAGTATAGTAGTTTATGATTATAATTTATTGAATATTTTTAAATATATTGAAATATCAGACCTAAAGGATCGTCCCTTAAACCATTTCAAAACACTGTCACATTTCAAGATATTCGAATGCACTGGTCTGCCAACAGCCCCGATAAATCTCTATGGCATTGTCTGGAACTCATTTGAATACTGTAACAATAATCACAGAATAATATTTCATTCCAATGTGCACGTTGTAATTCCATTGAATGAACGAAATAATTTTTTCCTCTCAAATAATATTGAAACACAACAACGTATACATCTGAAGACTGATTTTACATTTTTCTCCCACTCACAACGTGAGATGTTTCAAATACCTCTTTAAACTATCATTTGGAAAATAATCGTCAACGTGTAAACAAGTTTTATTATTAGAAACATGACCATACCTGTATATATATATATATACACACACACACACACATATATATATATATATATATATATATATATATATATATATATATATATATATATATATATATATATATATATATATATATATATATATATATATATAGTATTTAGAGCGTCTGCGTCGGATGCGGAAGGTCGTGGGTTCGATTTTCGATTCCCGGCTGAGTCATACCAAAGACATTGTAGCAATATTTTAAAGCTACGTTAAACCTCCAACTTTCTCTCTCTTTAACACACACACACACACACACACACACACACACACACACACACACACACATAGGACAGGGTCGTTGTGCAGCCAATCCTGTCCGATGGGTCCAGACCACTGACTTTTCCTGTTGCTGTGGATGAAAGAATCCAACGTGAAAATGATAATGAGATGATATCAAAAGTAAACTCATTTTACTGTGTATCAAAGTTGTATCATTGGTTCTCGCAGAACCGAAACCGCAATTAACTAATAATAAATCATTGAGAAAATAATTATTGGTTGGTGATGAAAATTAAATTTTAGAGGAGAAAACGAGAAGTTTTCCTTGTTCACCGTCGTCTTTTTGTTATCATCATTTTAACTGTATCAAGATCCTCTACTCAGACGATTACACAACCTGAAGAGTATTCAAAATGTTGAACGCAGTTTTATTTAATATTCCAACCGAGACTTTTCGTTGCTTTTTTCAAGAATATTTTGCTTTAGGGTAAATAATATATGGTTGTTATAAATAAGCTGTCTTTAAACGTCAGTCGCTGTCCTTTAGGACTTGCAATAACAAACGTTTTCTCGGTTGGCAGAACATATATCTTTCAATTAAAATAAGATTTACGAAACCATTCCTTTTGCCACTGTGTGGTTCTTGACAGAGCGCAAAACAGACTCTACCAAGCTGGATATCATAATACCTACCTATTAACCACCGAATCCATATTCAGTATTTATCTATATTCATTTATATATCAATGTATGTATTAATAAATTTCTACTTGTTTCATAGCGTCATAAATTGAAGTAAACCAAAGTTATCAGAAACTTATATCAACAGTAGATATAAAGATTTAAATCGAATTCGTTCAGTATTCAAGAGACCTCTGATGGTGAAAACCGCAGAAGCCACTGAAGAATTACCAAATGTACCAGTCCACATTAACGAACGGGGCATGCTAGGCAAGGTAAATTAATATAATCTATATCCTAATTCAATGTAAATTCTGACATGGAACGTAAATATTTTGATTCACCTTTTGGATAGGTCTAAATATATAGTAAAATTCGCATAGGTCATATATGCATTTAACACCAACTAATTTTTGCAACAGGTGTCATTTTTAAGAATTTGTACATATCTTTAGGCTACATGCCAATTGTTCACTTTATTTGGATCCTTATACATCCATATTACTTTGGAAGGTTAGAAGGTTATTATTTATATGCCCCCCAGCAGTAATAGTGAAAAATCAAAGATAAAGTATGCAGACATTTTGTGTGAAATCATCTTAAAGGTGTGATCTAGTACAATCCGAACTGAAGGTCGTGCGCTGTGCTGTCACCACGAAAATAGGTATGCTGGAAATTATTACTTTCCATTTTTGTGGCAATTGCACTCTATGTTTTTTTTTCCTTGACCCAGTTTAGTACATGAGCAGAAGAGAGGATGAACATATTAGGAAGGTCCCATTTGTGAAATCAACGCTTCCACCGAAAATGACGAAAGGTCCAATAAAGATATACCGAGCCCTCTAACGTGTCACTTAGTTAACACTTTATCCTCCCTTGTTCTTTTGTGCAAAATTTCCATTGACACGGACATTTATGCCGTCCGAGACATCAAATG
This sequence comes from Potamilus streckersoni, assembly GCA_016746295.1. NCBI lineage: Eukaryota > Metazoa > Mollusca > Bivalvia > Unionida > Unionidae > Potamilus > Potamilus streckersoni. Next base: position 1,941,054 of record JAEAOA010002037.1, on the reverse strand, counting down.
CTGTTTTTCATCCTCCCTGCTGCTCCGAGTGATTTATTATACAAACTATACACAAAGGTTAGTACGTTAATCGGCAGCTCATCAGAAGAAAAATTACAGCCATTACAACGGACGCAGATTTAACAAACTTTCTCAAGAAATCTGGAGATATAATAAGAGGTAGTTTAAGTATGTCAGGTCAGTGAGTGCTAGATCTTGAAACAAAATATATACCTATCAACGTACATAACACAGAAGCAGTGAGCAAGTCTCAACCAAAAACGATCGATAGTAGGAAGTTATCGCCGACAGGTGGAAGAATGACTTTTTCAATAAACATAGCAGGTAATAAAATAATAAATCTGGAAACGAATACCATCCTACTGACATAAATATAACACAGGCAGTAAGTTATTCACAGCGTAGCCCTGTCGATAATAGCAAATTATCACTAATTGGTGGAATACTTACTGGAAATTTAGATATGAGCGGAAAAATAATATTTACTACTCGACTTGGAAATATACTGTTGATTAGGAACGATTTTGTAACAAGTTTGTCAAGGACACTTTTTTTTCTTTTTTTTTTAAGATAAAATCCGGTGTTCGATGACTGGCGCGCTCGATATGGGCCCTAAAAAAATCACATCGTCGTATAATGCAATCGTAGTATCGGATCTTTCAAATAATCAATGCATGGACACTGAAATAATTTCAACATCAACAAGTGCAATTACTGCTGCGGATGCCGCTTATCTTAAAACAGCAGGCATAATTACGAATTTTCGCAGAAACAATTGTAGAGTCGCTGCTGATTTCTTTGCGTTACGCTCACAGGAAACTCAGAAAAAAATTCAAGATAATTTAAATCATACGACTTCATTCATCAACGCTGTACACACAGTTGATTCTGAATCAGTAGCAAGTTCACAACAATACAACTCTATCTATCAAACAGTTGAGGTCACATGGGTATGCAGGTTCTCAGTGTTGAGCGCTGAAAAATTTAGTATTTTTACAACGTAACCATGGCGTCGTTTAACCGATAGGTTTTCCGGAACAGAGTCAGTCGAGTTAAATCAAAATATCGATGAAACATTCATACTCGAACCAGCAGATAAAGATTTAACCACAACAACGTCATGCAGTTGTCTGGAATTTGTCGCAAAATCGCTTCAATTACTTACTTAGTTTTTGAAGCATTAACACTTAAAGTTCTAGCACAGGGACGTTAACGTCGGCAGTGGTAAACCGTCTCACACAATCCTACAGATTCGAAAAATTATGTGAATGGTTGGAGCCGCTGTAAAATGTCACATGGCAAAACAAACTAAATAACGCAGACGCATCATGGTTATCGATGTTGTTGTATTCGCGGTATCCATCGTAATAGCTGAAACAATGACGTTATTTGGTACATTATCAGTAACGTAAGTGATAGCAGAAGTAATAGGAATCGGCGTTGCCGTTATTGTTGGTGTGGCTGATATTAATATCATTGCGAAGAATCTATCAACATGCTCGGCTGAGAAATTACACAAATACACAACTTTTTTATCAGCGGCAAACACAAGTGCATGCGCTGTTATCATCGCTGATATCTACGGGGTTGAATGATGGTATAATATCAGATCAAGAATTTATGGAAATGATTGATAATTATTAAGCGTGTGGCCGATCGTAGGATGGATTAAACAAATTAAAACTAACAAACAATTATATTAAACATACATAACATTATATAAAAATAACTAACAAAACACATTATATCTATGATTCCAAGTATATTTTAGTGATAAATTCTACGTAATCTAAATAAATGAAAATATTAAGTGAATCGGAAACGTTTGTCACCGTTTGAGGCTTAGGACTGTATTATATCAGGTATTGATAATTAAGAGTACAGCCGCAATCTGTTGGAGGAACGCTCTACATTTTGATCATTAAATCATTTTAAAGCTTTGCACCATAACGTCCTATATAAACCCATGATGTCCACAATTCAAGTAGATTTTAAGAAAGCAGATTTTAATATCCCACTGAAAAAGCCCACCTAGAAATTTCTTGCTATCCAAAAGTCTACAGCAGTCAATCAGAGTTGCTGTTCTTTGTTATACTGTTTGCCTCAGTAGAGTTGTCTCCCTTAAATACATGTACTGGGATATGACAGCCAATAATGACCTTTAGATTTCAAGGAATCTAAGATTATATATATATATATATATATATATATATATATATATATATATATATATATATATATATATATATATATATATATATATATATATATATATATATATATTCATATTATCATTTTTATTTTTAATTTTATTTCTTTGAAAATGTTTTTTTTAATTATGTCTTCTTCGAAACGCTGTACTGAAATATAATAAATGCCAAAACATTTCCCAGTTTTAGTCATTGAAGGAAATTATATTCATATTTCTTTATTGAATTCTGAGTAACGCGAGTTGAAATTGAAAATACTCTTGTACTCCTTCGCTTTTTATACAATTTTATCTCTGTGTAACTTATGGTAACCAACAAGAGCAGAATTTTTTGAAGATGTTCAACGTTCATTTATCGAATACGAACATGGTGGACTTTGATATACCAAATATGACTCCATCGATATAATTTCTGTTGATAATGTTACATGTTTTCCTGGAAGTTTTTGTGGCTTGGTCGAGTGTAGGCTTTATTTAAAAGATGTAGACATTCTAGACATGAATTGATGAGAGTGTCAATAAATTGGTGTATTGCATGGAAAGCCTATTGATCTTACATGATTTGCTGAGTCATTTGAATTTGCAGAAAATATCCATTCCAACATCGTTTGGTCGTCATTTTAATAAACAAGATCCAGAAGAAGTAGGAAAAAAGTAAACGTGGTTGGGCTCCAATAGTTTTATTACGATATGTACTAGATTCAATGACATTGATGTAGCTGACTATAAATGAAGCAATAATATATTATAAAGGTAGGACTGATTTTCGGATACCAAGACGAGAAAATAATGGTTTGTACGAGTATATATCAAAACGATATAGGTCGAAAAATAATCAGTAAATTTACTCATCTGATAACAAGTGAGGTTGTACAAGATTGATTATAGACGATGTAAAATTAGATTTTATAATCGCTGATACAACAATGATAGGTATATTTGCGTGGAAAGAACTTGTAAGTACACCAGATGGAAATAAATCGAGTGCCATTGTCATCTATGTTGATGGTAATTCATCGCAGTTTACTCATTTAATATCTTCAATGTTTGCATACGTTTTGATAAACTTATTATCGATGATAAATATATTTCCTCGGGAAGCTGTCAGAATAGCAACGTATTCATTTTATATCAGCAAATCCAACATATGGCTGCTAGAAGAATTACAGTTTGGCGTTGACGATGCATCATGAAGTGGATAGAGAGCAAAAAGAAAATCCCCAACCCCCCCCCAAAAAAAACAACAAAAACAAAAAAAAAACAAAAAAACAAAAACAAAACAAACAAGAGCGAATGATCCAGTTGCAAGATATAAAATGATTTATCGCAACGGTCCTGGTGGTTCTGGTCTGGTAAAAGGATACAAGCGATACAGACATGGTAGAATTAACTCCAACTCACAGAGAGAAATGAAGAAAGAGTTGTTAAATCTCATACTTATCATTGTTTCTTTTGTTGCCGAGGTGATGCATGCAATTGAAAAGAGAATGGATGAAAAATATATTCCCAGAATTATATCTGGGATTAAATATGTGCCGCGTATAAAAATCGTTTTTAAATGTTTATTGATTGGTTATCAAAAAATCAACTGCGATTATCATAGGCGGCGATCATAGTCAACCATCACCTTTTGTCTGAGAATCACCACATTACTGGTTAAAAGATTCGACAGATTATTACGAAGAAATGCTAGAGGACCACACATCTGTGGATGATATATTGAATAAATTAAAAGTGAGGATGATACTTAAATCCAACTGGTTTCAATGTACGATGATACGCGAGGCAATCCGAGAAACGACGATTGATGACTTTTGGAATTTATGACGGCTCAATGATCTCATAGACGCATCTAGAATAAATAGTTCGTGACTCATTTCAAAGTAAATTATTTGCAATTTATAAAGAGAAAATTCCAGATCTAGGCGTGACATTGTGTTATCGTCTAGAAGATAGACGTCTACAAAATATTGATGTTGAAAAGTCTGTGCCTGACGAAAACAAAAACTCTTTCTTAATGATATTGTTGTCGTTCATGTGGATGTTGTTGAGAAAGCCTTAGCACAACCATCATGCTGGACATAAGGATAAGCAATAACAATTCAGTCACCATAGGGATTGACAATCAATCATACCAATATTTGGATTATCCACGATCGTGTCAAATGGTCAATAACATATTTGGCAGTATCAAAAGTTACAAAAATGTCTCAGCCGCATCGGATGGTTTATACTGTCGACGTTAACGTCTCGACCTTAAGGTTGGGAAAAGATAATCTGCCTTAAAAATCTAACTAAACCAGGTCTGACACGATAGAGAAAACAATTTAGCTGTTTACCAGCGAAATGACAGAAAGTATAAACGCGAGTTTGATCTTGACGTTGAATTTATCATTCAGCTGAAACAAAGACACAAAAATCATTGTGCTTGCTGTAACACTATAATGTTGTGGCGAGATTCTCTTAATGACCTAGTTAATAATTGTTTGGGCCATGCATGTATGAATGTGGGGCTAATTTGTCTTGAATGTAACCGACGTCTAGGAGTTAGTGCCTTGATATGCTTGCGAATCCATACTGATGTCAATTGTGTATTTTCAGGAATTACTTGTAATTTTCACGGAAAATTCCTCGCTGAGGCGTGGTTGAATCTAGTCGTAATGTCGGTCGCTTAAATGGTATGTATTTCTTCGATATTGCATTGATGGGTTTGATAGAAATTCCACAATCAACTTCGCTGTTTTACGAGGCTATCACAGTTAGTAGTCTTGCAACCCATTTGCCAGATCTCCTGTTTGTGGAAGTCTCCTGAGTATACTGATATCTAAACATCACATGTTCGAATAATTCGCTTAACAATAGCCTGATCGCGATGAATTGAGGTGTGTCCATGTCTGATTTTGACATTGTTTTGTTACTGCAGCAAGAAATTATTTTGACAGGATCAACCTGTGGCAACTATGGCTATCACTGGCCGCCAGACGGCCTAGATCAACGTTGACAAATTATTTCAAATGCGACTGCAACTTCAATTGCTGTTGTAGTTGATAGCGGCTCTCTCTCTCTCTCTCTCTCTCTCTCTCTCTCTCTCTCTCTCTCTCTCTCTCTCTCTCTCTCTCTCTCTCTCTGTATCTACTAGCAACGTCAACGACCATCAACGCGTATTTGTATGTGCCTGAACGACTTTGATGTTCGCATTTACTTTTATGAAACAAAATATCTGCCCCTAGAACTTCGTTGGGAGTAATAACATCAAACTGTCCGTATTGATTCTTTTTGATTTGGTGCCGCTAAATAAATTTGCCATATTGCCTGTCGAGCTAACAAATCTGAGGCAACACCACACGAGATATTTGCAGCATCAGTGAGTTTGCTAATCGCTGCTCTACCTCTCCAGTATCCTATTGGACTATAATAAATTGACTCATTTTTATAATTACGATCAAATAATTGCTGGCCTCTACGGATAAATTTCAACTCATCGCCGATTGTATAATACAATTGGTTTTCAGATTAATAAAGTGATCAGAGATACTTGTAAAATTTTGGTTGTCTTTAAAGGCTTTGATTACAAACACGTTGAGGAACATCCACCAGACTTGGTGCTCTGCTTACATTGGCATGATTAAGTTTAAAAATATTTTTGCCAATGCTCATAAAACCCATTATGGATTTATCGCGATAAATTTACACGAACCAAGAACACGATATGTTATGGATAAAATCTTTGGTTAAGAGACCTGTCATATGAGCGCTACATTTTTTTTTTAAAATCCCTTTCCCGACATTAATGTCAGAACATCAGGGATAGTGATGACCAACATTGCTGTCTCGACCTCCATTAATAACGGCGTCTATGGAAATTTAACACATACACGTTCAAGGGCGATAATGTGTTGGCTATCTGACACGTTAGAGACCTCGGTTTATCTTTCTGGACCTTAAAGTCATTTTTGGTTGAAGCGTTGATTTCACAAATGAGACCTTCCTCATAGAAGTCAGTTGATCGTCCCTGCTGCTACATTTCCACCATTTTTGAAGTCAATAGTGATCGATAGGTCTCGTCTGGACGTTTCTTTATAGCAGTTAAGGCGTAGAACATTCAATAATCAGGATCGAATAGGCTTTAGTTAAAGAAAATTAGTGTTAAATTTTAAAACAACAATTTTTATATTTAATTTAAAATTAGTAAATGCGCATATATCAACTGCATGACTTTAACTTTAGTCATATCTGAAAAGTTATAATTATATAATTATTTATAATCATCATTGTTATGTCAATAATAAAATTTAATCAATTATACATATTTTAAGGGAAATTAAGTTGTTTGTCTCTGTTGTATTATTTATTTTCAACCAAAAAATAAGAAATTTTATCTTCTAACAATGTTTTCGTTGGCGGGTATGTAGTTTCACTTTAGGCATTATAAACAAGAAAAACTAAATGCAGTGTGCATGCTAAGCAATTTCCAAGAACGCAACTTCCAAATATCATTTAGCGACAAAATTTGGATGGCCGACTGATGGCCGATTAAAACGAAAGTGAAGGAAATACATTTATTTGTTTCACACCTGGGAGCGATGGGGTAGTTTTTCCGTAAGGTCGTGAAATAATCTTCGAAGTAGTTGTTATATATATATATATATATATATATATATATATATATATATATATATATATATATATATATATATATATATATATATATATATATATATATATAGATGCAATAAACTGACGACGAACAGTACGAAACTAGTAACTAACTAGCCTAAGCGCTTTCGACTCTTAATGAGTCTTTTTCAAAGGCAAATACAAAACATAGTTACGACAAACAAATAAACACAAAAACGTTGCGTTTGTAAACCTCTACATTTCTATCTTCACATGTGCTAAAACTATAAATACAACCAGCTTGTATAGACTAGTTGCGGAAACTGAAAACGTTGTATAATTCCCTAAAAGTCTACAAGCCAAAGCGACATCTATTTTTACTTTGTGTACATATGTAACGCAGATTATATCCCGGATATTTGGTTCTATACCGGTTATTCTTATAGTAAAAATTGAAGGATAAGAAGATTTAGAAAATGTTAAATTCTACTAGTGCATAGTTTTCATTTTCTAGTCTTCTTGGTTTAGACCGCTTGGTTTCAATGTTCTAAGGCGGCGTATCCAGTATGATTCCTTTTCCTTCCTGGTTTCGGAACTCCAGCTGTGGTTGTTGGCAATAGCGATAAGTATTATATCACTGAAAGTGTGGCCAGGGGAGGAGAAGTGTTCTGCGACCGGGCTTCTGTACAGCTTTTTTGTCATCCAATCAGATCTATGAAGGTTTATCCTTATGTGTAGCTTTTCAGTTTCTCCCACGTACTGAAGGCCACAGATCTTACATGTGATGAAATAAATCACATTCTCTGTTTTGCACGTTTTGTTTGGACCATGTATGTTTAGTTTTTCTTTAGTCACTGTGCTAGTGAATGTCTTGTTCTCTATCATATGTTGACAGGTTTTGCATCTTTTATCGCCACAGGGTCCAGATTGACTAGGTTGGTTTTGACTAGCGATTGTTGTTAGCTTGGCCCTGACTAGGATGTCCTTTAGGTTTTTTGGTCTCCGGTAAGCTACTACAGGTTTGTTCGGAAGTATTAGGTTTAGTATGTCTGACGATTGCACGGTTGGCCAGTGGTTTGCGATGATTTTACCTACTTTGGGATTGTCTAGGTGATAGGTCAGAATAAATGGTATCCTATCAACCTTTTCTTTCTGTCCATATCTGAGTAGGTCATCACGGAGGCAATCCAAAGGGCCAAACAAACAAACCGTGATGACCTACTCAGATATGGACAGAAAGAAAAGGTTGATAGGATACCATTTATTCTGACCTATCACCCAGACAATCCCAAAGTAGGTAAAATCATCGCAAACCACTGGCCAACCGTGCAATCGTCAGACATACTAAACCTAATACTTCCGAACAAACCTGTAGTAGCTTACCGGAGACCAAAAAACCTAAAGGACATCCTAGTCAGGGCCAAGCTAACAACAATCGCTAGTCAAAACCAACCCAGTCAATCTGGACCCTGTGGCGATAAAAGATGCAAAACCTGTCAACATATGATAGAGACCAAGACATTCACTAGCACAGTGACTAAAGAAAAACTAAACATACATGGTCCAAACAAAACGTGCAAAACAGAGAATGTGATTTATCTCATCACATGTAAGATCTGTGGCCTTCAGTACGTGGGAGAAACTGAAAAGCTACACATAAGGATAAACCTTCATAGATCTGATTGGATGACAAAAAAGCTGTACAGAAGCCCGGTCGCAGAACACTTCTCCTCCCCTGGCCACACTTTCAGTGATATAATACTTATCGCTATTGCCAACAACCACAGCTGGAGTTCCGAAACCAGGAAGGAAAAGGAATCATACTGGATACGCCGCCTTAGAACATTGAAACCAAGCGGTCTAAACCAAGAAGACTAGAAAATGAAAACTATGCACTTGTAGAATTTAACATTTTCTAAATCTTCTTATCCTTCAATTTTTACTATAAGAATAACCGGTATAGAACCAAATATCCGGGATATAATCTGCGTTACATATGTACACAAAGTAAAAATAGATGTCGCTTTGGCTTGTAGACTTTTAGGGAATTATACAACGTTTTCAGTTTCCGCAACTAGTCTATACAAGCTGGTTGTATTTATAGTTTTAGCACATGTGAAGATAGAAATGTAGAGGTTTACAAGCGCAACGTTTTTGTGTTTATTTGTTTGTCGTAACTATGTTTTGTATTTGCCTTTGAAAAAGACTCATTAAGTGTCGAAAGCGCTTAGGCTAGTTAGTTACTAGTTTCGTACTGTTCGTCGTCAGTTTATTGCATCTATTTTAATTAATCCCTGACAAACGTGATCCCTTGGTGGATCCAGTACGCTTGAGAGGGTTGTTATTCGCCATATGATTTGTATTCTTTATATATATATATATATATATATATATATATATATATATATATATATATATATATATATATATATATATATATATATATACACACACACATATATATATATACACACACACACATATATATATATATATATATATATATATATATATTATTTTGATGTCTTTGGTGACTCGTGTCACAAAATGCTACGACAGCAAATGCCGACATTAATCAGATTGTGATTTTGCCGATATATTGTAAAATAGTTAATAAGTCGAATTACATCTGACCTTTATTTCACCACCTTGCTGGAAATGGCTGAGCGATGTGTCCCGATCGACCCCGGAAGCTGAGCTATTGTATATCTTTTGGCTACTCTAGCCATTTACGTGCTTTGTGACTGGTACCGTATTCAATTATTTCAATGCATCTCTGGAGGTGTGACAAAGACCAACATAGGAAACATTTTTCCACTCTAAGCTATAGCGGCTAAATAAGTGACTGCTCTCTGGCGATTTCCTATCCAGTTTTGGATATTATGCATACGTCGACTAATTTTAAGGTTGCGTCTGTATGTTAAGAGCAACAAATTAGTTCCACAGACGTGGTGCCATTACTCCTATTTATTGTTCATGAATTAGTGAAGTCAGTCTATTATATATCTCTTGGAAATAATCTTAAACTAAACACAGTTCTATCAATAGAGTGTGTTAATAATGTATAATTGCAAAGCCTTTATTTGTCATTGCATATTGTATCAAGTTTGTTGTCAAATCTTCATTTCGGAGGTACGTAATGTTGTACGTTGTAAAGCTCTTCAATTTGGGAATAAATCTTGCTTGAACTTCGCAATCTTTACATGCCTAAACAAAAGTGACCAGTCTTTAAAAGAAACACCGAAAATTGTGTAGTTTGGTTCTCTTCTCCTTATTTCCAAGACCAAAACACCCGAATGCTAAAACAAAATTTTAGATTTTGCTTTGGCTGTCGCTGTAAAGTTTCGTATTAAGCATATTTTTTGAATTTTAAAGAAAACATTTTCCGTATTTACTTTTTTGGTTATGCTTGTTATTTAAAAAGACTAGTATATCTTATGTATTATTCAAATAAATTTTAATTCCCTTTATTTTGGTGTGTGATTGATGGTTTACAGAGTAGACAGCTTGTCCTTACTTCATATATATTCTTCTCAAAATACTGATATTCTTGGCCACTTTACTTCCTGGACTTCAGAGGTAAATTGTATAAAAAAGACTATAACTTTATACATGTTTTATATTTGGTAATTATTTCATTGCACTTTCAGAAGCTGGTATTGTGTAGGCCGTCAAAATTAATATTCATCTATTTAAATAACAGCTAAAGATAGTGTACGTTAGACTAATTCAGCTCAAGGGAGCAGTCATTTTAGTTAGCTTTGTTCTTAGATCATGTACAAATTTTCACAAGTACAATATCCAAAGAAATGTCAGCAACGGTACCATAACATAGCATAGAGGTATACCAACATTCTCTCCACGTTGCATGCTGCAATTGTAAACAACTTCATTTTACATCAACCACAAAGGTTCTTATATGTAGAGTGCCCCCTGGATAATTTCATATTTTTATACCACCTTAACTGTTAAAGTTGAGGTCATGAGTCCAGTGTTTAAAAGTTCATAAGGAAACTAAATCTGCAATTTTGTTTACATAAACATTGAGTTAGGGCTGTCTTGTTTGTAACTACCTGTCACATATTAGTATTGAAGATGAAATGCGTTATTTTTATTACAAATGAACAGCTTATTTGCAAAGAAGTTGTTTCACTGCAAAATCTTTCTAAAACTAACACTGGTCTCATAGGGGTGAGTAGGGTTTTGATACATCACACTCTATTCACGTAATTAATAGAGAGCAAATCTTGTATTTCCTCTATCAGAAACAAAGCACATTCATTGCTCATACAGCAATAGCATCGACAGTAGTTAATTGTAGTGTTGAATTATTTATGTGTCATTAAAATATCTTGTTTTGTGTATCCATATTTGTGTGTTAATTTCGGGTCATTTAGTCAAAAGACATTAAATAACTAATTTTGCCCATTTAGGGTCTATATTATGAAATAAGATCACTTTATATTAAACATATAATGTGGCCTTTTGACCTTGAAAGGTGTGGAAAAAATTGTGTTGACAAATTTGATGAGATCTGAGTTCAGGTCATGGCTTCTTCCATAGGAAAACCAGGTGACCTATTTTCTGATTGGTTAGGACCTGACCTTGTTGAGAGCTTAAAATGACATGGAAATGAGAATTTGACCCTCATTCTGGTTCTGAAACTGCGTCTTAGTTTTTGCTATATAAGGGATGTTAACCTGTAACTTAGTGATTCCTCTCCTAAATTTCAGTCATAGTAGAATCAGCTTTAGTTATGTTCAGTTGAGAGGATTTGAATATGTTTTAATAATTTATTGGAATTACAGGGTACTCTTAAGCTTTAGTACTAAGTACATGTAGCTGTTTTGTAATGACTGTGAATTCGTTTAAATACATTGTGGTTTATATCATTGTGATATATTGGTACAATTCCAAACTATTGGTGTATTGGCACAATAAAATGACGTTGTCTAGAATAACATTAGACTTCATTTGGAATGCCAGATACTTTTGGACTTGTGAGAGAACATTTATAACTATTTGGGATTTCATTCGCCATACTGTAAGTAATATTTGATATTTCACTTTGTATTCTAGGAAATAAATTTTTTGCTGAATTTTTTAAAGCTTGTTGTTTTCCACTCCTTTTTGTTGCTTAGTTTAAGAGCACACAGCCGTAAAAATGTACCTTACTATTGCATATTTAGGTCTCTACCCAAGACAAGATATATTGGTTTGGGGCTGACCATCCATCAACCTGTCTGTTACTATATAACTGGTAAGAAATCTATCCACAACCGTTATTAAGTCGGACCTTTATATACCATGAATGGTTTGAGATAGTAGACGTGTTTCTGGTATCTGGCCTTATCTTTAAATTGTATACAATTTTTTACTTTGTTGTCTCAGACATTTTCGCAAAAACTTTATTTTGGAATGTTAATAAAAATCATATGAAGTTGAATAATGGAATGTGATAGACATATTAATATATTATTGAAATAACCGGATTAGACGTTCATTCCCATTTAATAATTTTCGTCTTTTACACATTTGTAATGTTTTGGGAATTGGAATTTCATAAGACATATTGTGCAAGTTTAGATATTATGATTTGGTTCTAAAATTTTATCAGAAAACATGATCCTGTTTCTAAGATATTCATAAAATGTACATTGTAAAGCAATGATTTCCATCTTAATCACATAGTACAAAATATTTGTTGATTTTTAGGTGGGGATGAAATTATGCCCTTCTTTCTCTATAGCTAAATTAAGAGCTAAACAACGGAGTCTCCTTAATGTACTTTTACATAGATTGGTAAATTAATAGTTCTGTAAAACTGAATGGAAAAAGTATCATAAAATTTATTATATGATATGCTTTTACGTGATTTATTTACGGCTGAATTACAATCCTGAATTAAACTATTTTTAAGTCCTCTGAAGTTGAACTAAAATACCTTTTCATCTTCAACATATTACAACTCCATGGTCTTAAAATAAGTAACAAAAAAAAAATCGAAAACCAACAAGTTTTATTAACAAATATTTTATTTCCATTGAACATAAAGTGAAAATGTAAGAAAAACTTACTGTAATGGAAATTTAATCCCAAATAATCATTGAATTACTAAGACAAGTCCTAATGGATAAAGTTCTGAATAAACTTTGCTGATATTTCAAACATTTTCCATCGCTGAAAGTTTTGGTTTGCACCTATTGACCGACAGTCTTTAACGTACGAATGTGCCAATGGCCTGATTGATAATGATGTACTAACAGTCCTTTGTTGAATCATGCTATTATAATGAAATATATCATTTTATGAATTCACAATAAATATAAGCGAATGTCTCTGTCCAAGAAGATTTTAAATGAGCACTTTGTATTTCCAGTAAATAAATCATTTGAATAAATAAATTACAGTCTAAATGAAATAATGAGCACAACATTAAGACTGATTCTGCTTCAAGACTTTACAATCCGAATGACTAATTTTTAAATGAGCAAGCATATTCAGCCTTCTACTTAACCTAGGTCACAACTAACCTCACTCCAAAAAACAACATATTATTACTTAATAGAAACTTCCATTCTAGAAGATTGACTTAATAAAATTATACTTAAAACACGATAAACATAATGTTCTTGACCCAAAGTAGAAGGAGTTGAATTTTGTAAATAACCCTGTCTAGACTAATTGTCGCAGGTTCATCATAATTAGAATGATACTAAAGATTAGTAGATATCGCTACAGGTTTCGGATCCATTTTGCAGTGTCTTATAAGTGGGGTGGATTGGAGGAAAGTTAAGTTGTAATCTTGCCCGTGTCTAGGATAGTTGGCAAAGAGTGATCCTAGTTAATATGTTTCACAAGGATTAGTAGGTATCGATACAGGTTTCGGATCCTGCTTGTAACCTTCGATAAGTATGGAGGGGTAACAGATGGTTTAAGCTTGTAACATGATCACTGTCCTCACTAATTTTTATTTCCGTGTTCCAGTATTTACTATTTGTATGGGGTTTCCTATTGCCGTTTTGCAATAAACATGCATATAAAAAATTAAGCGAAATCCAGCGTCTCTATTCCACTTTGAGATATGATTTAGATAGTCAACTGAAATCCATTTTCTTTATTCCACTTTTAGAATCATAAAAAGTTAATTAAAATCCAACATTTATATTTCAATTCGAGAATCATAAGATTGGATTATAGGGATATATGTATTCAATTATAAATACAAATACAAAATACGTTCATAGCTTTAGATTGAAAAAGCACTCATAATATTGACAAATGTCAACACTGACACTAGAGAGTTACTTAAATCGCGATGTTATTCTCAGCTAGGTTACACTGAAGCTTGAAAGCGTTGTTGATATCTTGGTCTTCCTTTTGAGTGATCCAAACTGAAATTTTTGTCTAACTAAGGCTTGTTGGAATATTTAATCCTTTTTTAAATTTTAACAATCAGCCTTCAACGTATTACCGCATGACTTTACTGTTTTCACGTGGTTTCCGTATTTATCTGATTGTATGTTATGCTCAAATATATGGCCAAGTAAAATTTGCCAAAATGTACTCCCCAATGCATTTTATTTGAGTGTAGCAGTGGTAAGTTTATTTAGTATTTCATTCAGTAAATAACTAAATAATGTAAATATTCTATCATTCACTGGCGCTTCTTTTCCAACTGCTTAGCCTTTCGTGCAACAAGTGTTTACGTACATATGTTTGATGCTTATGTCATTTTCTTTGCATCAATGATGGGTGGCGCAAATATAAATATTGTTTTTATGGTAAATTATTCTGTAAAACCATACTTCTAAGGCGCAATTATAATGTGCATTTCGGGCAAAGCAGTGAAGCATGTGATTTGTATTTGAATATACTTTGTTTAACTACACAAAGTTCCTTAGACAGTTCAATATTACTCACCGATACACCTCGAACGGACTGTCTCATATTCAAATAACGACATGATGCGATTAGAAAGCTGTATAATCAATCCATATTAAATGTTCTTTAATATTAGTGCCTCACAAATATTAAAATCATATTTAATCCTATTTGATGACAAATTTCCTCGAATATAGTTGTCTGACTTATTTACAGTTAACTTTGCCTGTTTGTCTATCAGTATGTATGTATGTATGTATGTATGTATGTATGTATGTATGTATGTATGTATGTATGTATGTATGTATGTATGTATGTATGTATGTATGTATGTATGTATGCATGTATGTATGAGTTACCATCTGTGAACCACACCACTATAACTACTTTATGATTCCCTCATTGTTCAAATTTCTGTTTAAATTTCGGACAAACCACAAAATACGGAAGGGTTGTGGAAATCGAAGTTTATTGGTTCGATTAATAGAGGAAAGGGAGTATTATATATTTTATTGGCTTTATTTTGTTTTAGGGATGGAGTATGGTCTAGTGAGACATGTATATGTTGCCTAATATTTCCATATGGTATAAATACAAAATAGTATGCAGTGTATCTTGCTTTATATTGTTTTCAATGATTTCAGAATAAAATACATGACACTATTTTTTCTTTTCCACCTTCACACCTGCAAAAACCAAACTTTATTGTACATCTGCTTGTTGAAAGTGTGGATTCATATATACTAAGCATTAACCATCTAGTTGACAACATTCTATGGTTTGCTATATGTACCTAAGAGCCTGCAGGGATCTGTGAGAGCTCTGTTTTTGATCACACCTCCCGAAACACGTGCACAACTGTATGCTACCTCTGTTTGCCTGTTCTTCCCTAATTCTAAAAGTTAGTATCCTTTTTGTCCCTGAAAAGTGGTCAAAACTAAACTGTACGGCCTACCTTTTCGTGTATATGAGGAGTTTTCTTCCTGGCTCTTCGACCCAGGACCTTCTGGTAGGCTGTGAAAACTTCAAGTCAATTAATAATACAATTAAAATCAAATTTGTACTTTCTTCTTATGAGATAATCTTCAGTCATAACAGGAATATGCGTATTGACATAATACATTGCAGGTTAAAACCCATGGGTCAAGTTCAAGAGGAGTGGGTGGGGGTATTAGGGTGGGGTAAAGCATCATAATAGTGATGCGACATACAACTAGCATTGAGATATGCAGTGACAATTCATCACTTAGGTTATATAACGAATGATTCAGAATATGAATTTAATCTGTATCTTATATCTAATGATTTTGCATGCGTTAGTATTAGACACTAGACCATAGGCCATTAGCCATTGGACCATAGGCATGTACATGTTAAGGTCTGAGTGACATTTGGCGATGCAGTAAATGAAACAAAGTGCCTCAAAACGTATTAAATGGTCAGCATTTTTCTAAGAGAGATATTTGGTTGCATACAAATCATAATTTTCCAGACGATGAAGAAACAGCAAATACAATCTAATGAATGAAATAATGAATTAATATAATGGTTTATTAATTATTCAAATAAATACTATTTATGTACATAAGTGAGGCACTACTAGCATTAATTAATGAAAAAGTATCAGCAAGAATGTGTGAACGATTGTAACTGAATGGTCCTTGTAAAGTTTGAATTTTACGGATCTTTCGAGGTGATGTTTTGCGCGGTTGCCTCTGGTGTTAATAGAGGACATTGACGAGAATACATACCAACGTAATAAGGACACATCTACAAGAAGGATCAGATCTTGCTTTTATGAAATAATGTTAGTCAAATGCTGTAAATACATGATTTGTTGCAAAGGTCCCGTTTGCGCATATTCAGTACGTTTCATGGAGTGTATCTTTCCTTCATATATGGTAATAATCACACCTATTAACATGTCTTTAACTTTACACTATTTAATGAGAGGATAGCAAAATATCTTTCTTTACACCCAAAAATCGAAACAGAATAACTTGAATATACTAGAATAAGAAAGGTTAGTATATATAACAATCCTAGGTACTTGTCTGTTTATGTCTTGCGTTACACAAACGAGTATCAGCAACAACAAAATATTTTATACAAATGTGTCCATGGTAATGAGAAAATCAAAACATTATTACGATGCAGATATTCAATCCAAGCAAACAATTATTCATACGTTATAATAAAGGAGTATATGAAACAGCTGTTGAATTACGTATAAATTCCTTGCACATTAGTTAAATAATTATGCAGTTATCTCAACTGAATGTAAACTCAGAACACATTCTTTACGGTGAGGCTTCTCATGCAAAGCTATAGACAAAAGCCCAACCTGTGACAATCACATTATGCAATTAAGTATATCAGTTCAGTTTATATAGTTTCCCAACTTATTAGGCTAACCACGACGGAACATAAGCACAACTTGTCACCTATACTATACCAATGACCTCGAATCATGACAGACCTAACTATTACTTCAACTCACACACACACACATATATATATATATATATATATATATATATATATATATATATATATATATATATATATATATATATATATATATATATATATATATATATATATATATATAAATATATATATATACCAAACAGCACATAAAGTGCTATCCCTGTATTCTATAAAAGACTGCGTGATAATATATATATATATATATATATATATATATATATATATATATATATATATATATATATATATATATATATTCACATATACATATACATTTTAAATGCGATATTATGTCCTTATTCAACTAAAGTGTAACCAAAAAAGAATGTGTCGTCACTGCATATTTTTGTGCAAATGTGACTGACTATCAGTAGCGCCCTTGGAGTCTTGTATATCTCTTTGGTTTTAGCATGTCTGTTGAGGCTGTGCATGCCGATGAGCGAGTGACAATTTCTGTTGAAGTTGGAGCAGATACACAGGAAGGTTTGAGTAGTATGCTTTGCTGCTGCACGCTTCATTCTCTCGCGTTTCTCTGCGGCCTGCTAGACTCTTCTCCCATCAACGACCGCTATGTCCTTGCTGACTGTCAGTCTCCAGGTCCCTCGGTCTTCGGCCTGTACTTCGAAGCTGTCTGGTGAAATACCGCATGCCTTCATGTCCCTTTTGCACACATACCTAAAGCGGAGTGATGGAGAGCCGACTTTTCTGGTACCAGTGGCCAACTAGCCAAATAGGATTTCCTTTTGCAGCCTCCCGTCCTCGATACGACGGACGTGTCCCAGCCATTGAAGATGGCGTTTCCTCAGCAGGGGGTACATGCTTCGGATACTTGCACATTGAAGGATCTTGTTGTGTGGAATGTGGTCTTGCGAGCAAAGTTTCAGGACACGTTGGAAGCGTATGTGGAAATAATTTTGTTGACGTTCTTGCTTCATGTAGGTGCTCCACGTCTCACTTCCATATAGGAGGGTGCTCAGAACGCAGGATTTGTAGACTTGAGTCTTGGTGTGCACTGTCAACGCACTGGTTTCCCACACCCTCTTTGTTAGTCAGGCATTGATGTTGTTTGCCTTTCCAAGACGTCTCTCCAGCTCCACATCAAGCGATAGAGTGTTGTTGATGATTGACCCCAAGTAAATATAATTGTTGACTATTTCCAGGATGGTGTCGTCCATTTTGATGGAAGAGGTAAGGGAAACATTTTGAGCACTGACATTTGTCTAGTTTAGTCTGATGGTAAACACGAACCGTTTGGAGGCATCCCAGTCTCTGGAGTGCATCCCCAGTGTGGGTCACAAAAGCCGCGTCGTCGGCAAAGAGCATCTCCTGGATGAGTACTTGCCTCATTTTAGTCTTCGAGCGCAGTTGTGCCAGGCTGAACAGCTTCCTGTCGGACTCGGTGTGCAGATACACTTCATCAGTGGACGTGTTGAAGGCGTGCGACTGAAGCAGGTAGAAGATGATGCTAAAAAGGGTTAGTGCCAACACGCAGCCCCACTTCATGCAGCTGTTCATGGGGAAAACGTCTGAGTTGAATCCATTATCATGCTTCAGAGTTTTGGGGTGCGGCCGATGTTCATGAGAAGTTCAAATAGGCCCTTCCTGCTGACCAGGTCGAATTCCTTGGAGAGGTCGACGAACATCATGTAGAGTGGTTAACCTTGCTCTCTGCTTTTCTTATGAAGTTGTCGGAGACAGAAAATCATGTGTGATATCGACCATCCTGCTGTGAAGCCGCAATGTGATTCCAGGTACACACGGTCTGACAGCAACTACATCATGTTGAGGAGGATGCGGACAAACACTTTGCCAACGATGTTAATAAGTTAAATTCCTCTGTAATTGTTACAGTCACGCCGATATGCCTTGTTTTTGTAGAGGGTCACAATGGTGGCGTCGCGCATGTCTTGGGGGACTGTTCCTTCCTCCCAGCAGAGGAAGAATAGCTCATGCAGTGGCTGTAGAAATGTCAGTATCCCATGTTTGATTGCTTCTGGCGGGATGCTATCGCTACCTGGTGCTTTGTCATTTAGGAAGGAGTCGATGGCTTTGCTGCGTTCCTCTAAGGTAGCCATTTTGTCTAGCTCCTCCATAGTGGGCAGTTAGTGTACGGTGACTGAGCGCTGGTGATGACTAAATCGAGTTAGTGTCAGCGATGAGATCTGAGTTGTTTCCGTGACACTTACTGTTGTGGCGTACACTTGAAGAAGGTGTTTGTAAAGCATATGTCATGATAGGTGCAAAGCTACAGCAGTCTTTGACCATTTTTGTTGGTCTTTTCAGTGTTATGATGTCCGAGGCAGGTAGGCCATGACTTGTGGTCAGCTCTAACTCTAGAATTAAGGTCTCCTAGAAGGAATAGTAACTTGTTCTTAGGACAGCTTTTGATCTGTTCGTCCAGCTGCCCATAGAAGTGATCTTTGATGTCTTCTGGAGACTTGCAGGTGGGGGCATAGACACTGATGATATTGACAGGACCTGCAGCAGTGGCAAGGCGTATGGACAAGTGACGTTCATTGTACCATGAGGGAGGCTCACCCGAGGCCAGGAGGGGGTTTCTGATGGCAAAGCCAACTCAATGCTGGTGGAGCTCCTCAGGCTCTTTGCCCTTCCAGAAGAAGGTGTAGTTTTCTTCTCTGAGTTAGCCGCTATAGGCAAACCTAGTTATCTGGAGGGCATCTATGCTGACAGTTAGTCTAGTGAGCTCTCGGTCAATGATGGTCGTCTTCCTGGTGTCGTCCATCTCCCTGAGGTCATCAGAGATGCCTGTGCGCATAGTGCGCACGTTACAGCTTGCGAAACGAAGAGCAGAAGCCATTCTTTAATGGTTTCTTGTTTCTTTCGTCTGGTGCGGAGTTTCATGTCTGCTTGTCATGTTCAGCAACACACTGAGCTCCAGGCACCCTCTGAAGTAGGCAGACGTTGGCAGGTCAACACCTTACTGACCGGTTCTTCCCGACTTAATGCGGGCGGTAGTCGGCCAGTGGGATTCGTGGATTCCTCCCACCATCAAAGCTGAACCGTGGTGCCCCTTCATTACGTCAATCGGGTGGGACTTATAACCCGTAGACCGCCAGCTTCCTTGTTGTTTCCACATTCATGAGCGAGGCTAGAGTGGTCTCTCCAAGACGCAAGCCTTGGCGTGTAGTATAGAGATTCATTTGTTTCCCAGACGTCAGGATCAATCTCTCATCATTGCTGGTGGGGTCCAAAGGAATGCTGAGCATGACATTTGGCACCAGTTTGGATGCAGGACATGCCGGAAAGAAATCGTACTTAAAAGCCAACCGCCTTAGGGACTCCACTTCGGATTTTCTGTCTGGGTTTACTCCCGTAGCTTTTCCTTCTCCCGAAGATATCCACAAGGCAGCGGGGCCATCATCCAATGGCACTTCGTTGGTTTCGAATTGGATTTTCTATCTCCTAGACGAACTGTCTGACAAGTCTAACGAGCTCCGTCTGCCCGGGTTTGGCGTCAGTTTTCCTTTTCTTAAACTGGTTACCTGCCAAGGCGAACGAGCCCAGTAGTCTGTCTGCCCATCCAGTTATACCGCCGGGCACTCGGTTGCGTCACATCGCAGGCTATGTGTAAAAGGGGGCCCCACGTGAAGGTGCAGTTGTGGACACAATAGTGTAGGAGAGGCTATATGCAAGTACTTCCTACCCTACAAAGCCAGACAGTGGTTCCGCAGCAATCACTACATCTGGAAAGGAGAGGCTATGATAGACGCTTCTCTTTCCTTTATTAAACAATTACTATTCTGTAACTTGTATATAATTTATAAGTATTTGATGGATATGGAAATTATATATTTTGTTTAAAAACAAACATTAACTAATTTTCTTTTCATCCTGAATCATGCTTTGGTAGCTATTATATTGTTAGTTCTCCCTTTTCCTCTTCATGGAACGCGAGTTACGCAAATCTAGGGTGTTGAGTGATGACATCGATGTCTGCATAGCATATAATGATCATATCATTTTTCATAGTTTTGACTACATGTTGACTCTGGATAAATGTAGGAGTAAACTCATATTGATTGGTGATCTGCTTCACTGTAACTATCTTCAGCGGATTTTCGCAAGGTTCTCAGAGCTGGAATCCAATTTTCGTTATATAGCTTTTATTCATTTTGCATTACAATATGGTAGACAACAGTTAGAAGTGGTCCACAAATGTTCATATTTAAACGACCCAATATATTAGATGGCAACTTCAAAATAGTTCATATATTGGGCAATTTGGTCTAATATATTTAGAACAAGAAAAATCGCCTTTGTGATAAGCTTAAAGAGTCTAATCAAAGATTGGTGGACGTTACTTCACTTACTGACGTATGTTTTTATTCAAGTGACGTAATATGTTCTGCAATTCATTTCAAATCAAAATATAATTTGTTAGTAATGCGATGGGCATACATGTCAGGTGTTATTTTGTTGACCTTTCAATTATTAATCAAATTAGAGTTTTGATATTTCGGGAAGTAAGAAATGGAAATTCTAACACAACTGTTGCTAACAATAGTATCACCTATGCAACACTTTATCAGCTTAAGTTATTTAAAATATGTGGCTGGGGAATTGAAAAGGTCATCAGGGCATGAAACTGTATGGGTTTATGTTGGATCTTATTTATTTCAAGATCTACATTTTATTCAATTGGAATACACCACAGATTTCGTATATATCATTCTTAGGAAGGGTTGATGGGCAAGTGGGCCCAGAAACCCTCAGTTCTATGACGAGTGATTAAACCCAGGACTGCAGTGATACATAGCAAATGCGTAACGTAGGCATTTTTCAGGATACAAGCTCGTTATCATGACACATGATAGTAAAATCATTCATATAAACAAACATGAATCTCCTAAACAATGAATTGTATTAACGTTTTGAATTCATGATTACAGCTGTAGAGTCTAATTGTATATATATATATATATATATATATATATATATATATATATATATATATATATATATATATATATATATATATATATATATATATATATTTGTAATATAAAAACCAAGCATATTCAGAGAAATAAAATAATCTTCATCTTAACCTTTGACCGTGACTTAACGACTTTATGATAATGCAGTGGAAGCGCTCAAATAAGAGAACATTTTACTTAAGTCATTGGTCAGCACTTTAGCCGTTTGGAATAAGACTGTATCAGGTCCTTGTTCCACCCGAAGTGTAACCCATAAAAAATGAATATTGCGTCAGTGTATAATTTTGTGCATATGTTACTGATTGTACTGAGGTGCTTTTATTTTCACCGATGGATAACCGTTTATTGGGACATTATATTCGAGGTTTGCAACAAACGATGAAATACACAAGCGTCTGTAACACACGAATAATAGTCAGTTAAGTACACGTTCACCGGCTATACAAAGATTCCTACGTGACTGCTGGTATACAGCACATATGAATCTATATCATCATGAGCTGAACACAAACTGCCTAATTAAGTTAAGAAAACATACAATATAGGTCAGAGTTACTTTCTCTGAAAATGGGACGATGTATCCGCTTATGATATGAACAGAACAAAAGAAATGTTAGACACAAAGCTATCAACAAAGACATTGAGGCATGAAATGTAGGTCAGAGACACCTTATGCAGTTGCATGATTCATTGTTGAGACATTTGGTCAAAGAAATTATGAATTAATCGCAAAATTTAACAAATGGCAGTGAAAGTAACACATTGGTCACATAGGTGTGGTAGCAACATCGCAACATCAAATTCAATAAACTGTGTACTTATAAAGTCATTCAAACAAAAACCACGTTCACAACCATGCAAAGTATAGCCTGATAGTTTTTGTATTGGCACTTTTTCTTATCCTGAAAGCGAAAAATGGCAAGCATACAATTTATGCACCAAAGTCCTACTCTTCCACCCTTGTCTCCAAAGCGTAAAGAGTTAAAATATGTCGAATTTAATTTTTTTTGAACTGGTATTGCCATGTTGAATCAATGTTTCACAGTGAATTATATTTCATCTTGGATTTGATGTTCGTACTGTTACATTTAGGTCAGTTCTTTACAATACATGATTCTGAAAATTGTCAGTATTTCATGTATCTATACTGTACTTTTGTTCAGCTGTGCCTCTTGTTCAATAATAACAACAACAACAACAATAATAATAATAATAATAATAATAATAATAATAATAATAATAATAATAATAATAATAATAATAATAATAATAATAATAATAATAGTAATAATAATAATAATAATAAAAGTATTTAGAGAACTTTGGACTGCTAAATTACTTCGATTAATGGGGTGTATCTTAATAATCGATGTTCAGATAATAAATATAAAAAAGAAATAAACAAAGAACACATTTTTAACGGGACCTGATGAATGCTTTGAGTAATAACTGGTACTCGGATAACAGGAGTTCAAATAACTGAGTCTACTGTAAGCTTTGGATATGACTTGCTCTCATTCAAAAATCGACGAGAGAAGTACAATGAGGATGACTATAATTTGAGAGTCTATCGAGCAATCGATGACTGAAAATGTCTGTCTTGTTTTCTAAATTTGTACGTGGTCAAAATATTTATTAGCGTGATAAGTTTGGAGCTATGAAAATAAACATATACAAAATAAGAGACTCGTGCAAAATAATTATTCAGGAAATTTGCTTCTTCGATATCATAAAAATCACTTTGAACCATTTTTTTCTTCAATAAGGGGAATAGAAACTGAGTTAAATGTATTTCTTCAATCAGAAATAGAAATTAAATTAAATTTAATTATGAAAGATGCAAACCAGATTATTTTAGTACGGCTATTGAGGGAGAAGGGACTTGCTTCACAAAGTTACTGTAATATTATTCATCTACTGAAAAATTAGCATCACATCTTTAATTTATTTTTGAATCATGCTCATAAGTAATCTACCACTGGATGAGTACTGTTAAATTTACCGTTATCACATTGTGATTTTTAATTTGAGAAACATTACGGCCATGTTTGGATGATTTCACTAAAAAGGTGTGCTCGAGTTGTTTACGTAGCGCACTAATTAGTACGTAATGACTATATTATACACATTATCGATGATTTCAGCTCAAGCGGTGTGACTATTGTATCCCACCAACCACCTACGCCCCAAATCTAGTGGCACAATTGCCACTACATGGCGCCATATTAGTTCCGATAAACACATTTTTTGTTTCGTATTCATTCGACATAGATTATGTACCATTTTAAGACTAGTGCTATTTGGAATAGCTAGCAAAATATAATCTAAGACTCAAAATTATAAGGTTTCTACAATTATACCCAGGTGAAAAAAGCGGTTTTTATTTTCCCCACCCTATACTCATTTGCACATTTACTCTACATACACATCATATAACTCTTCTGTAGATAAATACAAACAAAACGCTTCTTATTTGCCAATATCCAATTTTAGTAGACTCGGTTATATACATACAGTATATTTATTTTATGAAATTACGGGATAATTATTCAGGATTACAGACTAATTCCTGAGGAAGTAACAAAAGTGTTTTGGAAAATGGTCCTTTTCCGTCATCTATCCGCCTGTTTGAACATGTCTCACGTTGTCCACATGATCAAGCAGTCACAAAAAGGTGCTAATATATTTTCGCAAACTCGAATATGGGACATAGATCAGGCATATAACCAAAACTCGATAACACTTAACGAAGCCTACATTTTCCATCCAATCTCTCACTCCTTCATTTTAACCGTCACACCTGTAACACGTGATAGCACAGAAGTAGGGATACGTAAATCTAACTACTGTTTTTTATGAGTCCCTTATGCAAAGATTTAGTTACACTTGAATAATTAAGTTATTAAATTATTAAATTATGTACGAAAAAGATAAGAAGAAAGTCTATTGTTGCATACAACAGGACGAAACTTGTTAATATGGGGTGAATGAAGCTACTTACGATAAATTCAGTTTATATAACTTCGTCGCTCATTGGGAATTCAAATAGTATCCCAATCCTATTAAAGCCCCCCCCCCATCATATATACTCTTTGATTGACTTTCAATATGACTAATGTAAGGGTAAATATAAACATCTTCATAATACATGTGATTTGGAGATTCAAATCTCTTAATACAGCGATCATTTACCTACGTTATAGTGTGGTTGATTGCATAGGCTTGCAGACTGCACAATAATTTAAAATGCATGCACTCATAGCAGGATTATTTCATGTAAATACATTAAACCTTTTACAGCTTTATTGTGTGAAATGAGCAAAGCATTCATAGAATGATGGCCTTTCAAATGTTGCAGTATTGGACAAAATATATTTATGTTCAATACAATCAATTTATTGTTGATATTTATCGAAAATGATTATCACACAGATTAGAGAATTTTAAACCATACTCCACGGAAATTAGAAACCGTGTCCTTTCAGTAGATTAGAAACTCAAAGACATGATAAAGTAGCTCTAGAAATTCTAGGTTACACTTGAATCGACAATGTTGTGCAATAGCTTGTTTGTATTGTACTTTAATAGTTTTGCTTTGCATTGTAGCCATATTCTAAAGCATTTGGATCTTTTGTGTTTTTGTATTTCATTTACTGTTTCAGCTTTGAAAAAAACGTGTATGAAAAATATAAAATCTCTTTTCTTATCTATGTCATTTTCAGAATTCTGAATATCTTCAGTATTGGCTACATCTTTCTTATCTGCCTCTTCCTTTCATCTCAGATTCATTGACGAAAAGTTAGATCTTTCAAGCTGGGAGGCACAGTATCTTCACCATCCTTTTATCATGTCCATTTACTGGACCTAGTGGTTGAGGCAAAATCGAATTTGTCAAACGTTCGATCGAGCACAAAACCCATTTGATCGATCGTCCAATCGAATGCATTGTGTCGTGTTATAAAGAGTGAAAATCGGCTTTTCAGCCTCCTTCATGTTAGTCACTTAGAATCCATTGGCTTTGTGGAAGGCATCCTCGTGAGGACGACCGGATCGTGTCTGAAACGAGGCAAACACATCTGGTCAACTTCGAGGCGAAGTAGAATTAAACTTTAGATTACACGCAAAGGAAATAATCGTAAAACCAGTATTGTTTACATTACCAAAATTGTGTTTCAATAAAGTAAATTCTATCGTATTATCAGTGTAAATGCTCAGCTATTGATTTTGTTTAAAAGTCCTAGAGATAAATCTCAAGTGCAAGTGTTAGTCAAAACGGTTACGAACTCGTTGGTAAACTTATGCGTACGACAATGCTACTCAAACAGCTCATGCGTCATCATTCGTTCTATCTTAAAATGGGATCATAATTGTACAGCAGCCACCTTCAAGATAAAAGCCTCTCCAGAAAGACGTTCAAAGAAGAACAAGAATGGCATGACCAGGTTACGACCGAAAGGGAGGTAGTGCAGGGACGCACAAGGTACTTCTCCAAACCACGACCTTCAGTGACCATGTCCCTAGAAACTTCATCCACTTCGACGTTACTCTTGATACTACCCAAACCAGATTTAAATCACGTATTTCACAATTTGATGAAAAAATGGGAACATATTCTTAAAGAAACCATTCCTCCGGCGACGACCCTTTCTTCTTTAGCGGAAGCAGTAGCCACTATAGAAGTACTCTCTCTCTCTCTCTCTCTCTCTCTCTCTCTCTCTCTCTCTCTCTCTCTCTCTCTCTCAAAATCAAATGTCCAAAACAGATCGGGAGTGTTAGAAAGATTACTGGATTTATACAAACATCAACTGTCACAATTTAGTACGCTGCAAACTCCCCAAAGTTCAATGATGCAAATCGTGAAGAACATACAACATATCGACAGTCTGTGGAAGCGCAATACTCTATAAGCAGACGTATACCAGTCGATTCGGTTCAGTGTTTCTGGCTCCTAACAGAAAATAATGTCACCAAAAGGAAGCAAACATTATCACCACTCTCATGCCATAAAAGGATAAAGAACGGGACTGCTTCCTAATTTGTGATGTGCAGTCGGTGCTGTCATAAGCCAATCCACCCATGCGGTAACAACTAATTTGGACAACCTTTAAAAAAATAAGCAATACCCTGTGTGACTGTTGCTTAACATCTAGAAAGGAACTGTACATGGTCAAAACGAAAATATCCATCAGTCTAAAGAAAACAGACTTAGGTACAACGTTGAAGAATTTTACCCATCTTGATAAGATCTTTTCTTATAGGAGTTGCTGATAATTGTTTGAGGATTTATTTTATGTTTTAGCTAGCGCAAAGAAATAGGAGGATTAGGAGGATGCAAAAGAATAATTGTGTGGAAAGTCCTCGTATGTTTACTATTTAATCTCCTGGAAGGGCCAAAGTTGGATTTACTGCCCGACATCAAGCTAAAACAGAAGACTTGACAACGGAAAACTTGCATCGGTATAGTCAGTTTTTGGAGCGTCTTTAACTTTTTGACCAGAGGTTTAGTTCATAATAGCTAAACCGAATTAGGAAAGTTTAAAGGCCATGATAAAAGCCAACCACTCACAGCGGACAAGATAGAGACAGCCACAGGGATGACAGAGAAAGGAGAATAAGAGTTTCAAACTCCACCAGAAAAAGTACTCAAGTTATCATCATCACCTACATGATCAAAAAGATGATGGCAACTCTATCTATATCAAAAGAAAAAAGAAAAGTAGTGAAGACAGAAGTCAGACAAGAACTAATTGCCCTTGTTCTCGCATCTTTCTCGACACCTAGTGCCCAAAGGACACGTTAAACATTACAATTCAAAAATACAACACAAAGGAAAGAGTATGATCAGTGAGCAATGGGCTACTTTTTTAAGAGAACCCTGATGGAATACCTTTTAGCCAGTATTTACTTCAATCCTTCCCATCCTTAGGATTTACAGTGGGAAAACCAAACACACCTTCAACAAATGTTATTTACCGGAACCGGACCACAGAATTGGTTCATGTCACTGGACTAATGCGTAAACAGCATCCTCCTATAAACTGAAAGACATGAACGACGAAGTTTTAAAAGGAACATTTTACTTGTCCGAGTTGCAAAGAGTGACCAGAAAAGAAGACAACGTGTACCTTATCCAAAGCAACATTAACCGAAGGACCGGAAAGTTGGCCAACCCTGAGTTAAAGAAGTGAACGTGCGTTTGAATGGATATCCAACGAGTTTCTATTCTTGGATAGGCGTTTTTGCAAATCATTTTCTATGAATAAAGTAATTATCATGCCATTCAACACTTCTCTTCAAGATCTATAAAAGCAACCCTTATTTATGTGGTGCAGGGAATGTGAACCTAAAACGCAAATTGTCTTTAATTCTGCTAAATCTTTGTGGCATAGTGTATCGGAGTTGCCAGCATCATCTGGAGTTTGCAAAAATGATAGAAACATTGTGGACTATTTAACACAGCAGCTGCATCGGTTACGTTCTACCCAACCCTTCCCTGAAATATTCCAGTCACATCAGGAGTCTTGCGGCAAGCTATTGACTGTCTCGTTGAACCGCTATTGACTAATCTGAATGCAGATTCCTCGAATTATGAATAACCAAATTTAACTTTATTCGCTGGCATCGACACCCACCAATACAATGAACTGTTTCACGTCAAATTGCTTCTGGAAATTCAATAAGCTCACGAACAGCACTGGAAGGTCGCTATGGTAAAGAGTAAGATCTTAACCTCCAACTCTAACAATATATTTCTTTTATCTACCAAAGAGAAGCACAAATCAAAAAACTGACGTACTAAGATGCATATTGATGCATGTACTAAGATGCATATTTGTGATGGTTTGAAAAACATATTAAAGGCTAAATATAAACAGCAGCTAGAAGGTTGAACAGACCACGTTTTAAAGCAGTCCGTTGTTAAAAAAAACTTCCTATAAAATTAAAATTTAAGGTCAATAACTCTAAACCTAGACTTCTAACCGGGTTGCGTTAAACCGATGTTTCTAACCGGGTTAGTTCATTTATGTTATTGTATCTTTTAACGCTTGTATTTTCAAATTTGTATGCGTCCTCGTTTACCAACCGGGGACACTCGCTGTTTGTCATCCCCTTCCAGATACTGAAGGTGTAATTAAATGATTATTATGTCAATAATATTCTAACCACGGAATCTCACACATATAAACTAGCTCGACAGCGACTAAGGCAATTCAGAAATATCTAAAGTCTATGATTATATCAAGCAACAACTATAAATTCGCCATGAGTCTCGGGTGGAATTTAAATAAGGTATCGAACAGTTTTTTAAATCAATTTTCGAACCAAAAAATGTTACAGCAACTGACTGAGCACAGAAAGCTCTTGAGACATTACCCGTTCATATTGCTTGCCGTCTTCGAGCAACTCGACCACCACTCTTACAGCCCACCTCACCACAACCTGAAAATAAGCCACAACCTCTGCTAAAAGTTAAAATTAACATTACATATAAATTTACGCCTTAAGGTATTGCCTCTATTAAGACTCCATTCCACTTACTTAATATTGACGCATTTGGATATAGTGATAAAGATAGGTATGTAAAACCCGAATATGTTAAATCTCTGATCCCCGGATGCACTGCAACTGGTATTGCACTGAGGGAAGTGGCTTTGTTACTCCATGTCCCAATACTATCCTTATCGATGTTTATTGTATAGAAATTCTGATTGGCGGAAAACTAGCCGGCAATAAGTCCCCAGAAATCATTAATAAAGCATCTGTCAGAGATTATTTACAGGAGGTATCATGGACATTATTGTTTATCTGTCAGTCATAGATGAAATCGTTGATGATTGTCGCAGTCATTGATGCAATTAGATCAGTGATACAAAATAATATATCATACACAATGCTCAACTTGGACCTGTAATGGTCAGGGTGATCAACATATAAAGCGATCTACGGGGACGACTCGGTGATGTTGTTCAGGGTCTATTCAGAAGGATAGCACCGACGCAATACCGATTGCAAAGCAACTGGGAATTAACACCATTACGTTGTTCGTGATCAAGGTATTGGTGATGTTGCTAGTTAAGCATTCTCAGTAATCATGGATAGACTAGCACGAGTGATACGCAAATATTATTATTATTAGGCTATATACCTGATCATCAACGAGATGATTTTATCACAGACGATCGTGCGTACTGGAAACGTGAAATAGTTCCAGATGATCGTAGTCGTTTTCTGCTGTGGAAATCAACAGTAGTTAACCCCACCGTTATATATTTTATGTGATAATATTGAAATCTCCCCGAACGGCAAACTTAACCCCTCGCGCAGTGGAGAATTTTGGAAGTATCCCGACACAAAGTCATATCCCGAATATAAAATCCCTGGATTTTTTGATGATATTTATCAGAGGCAAAAAAATTTCGTAACAGACTACACCAATTATTCACTCCGTTATATAAACAAGTATCCCGCAGACGCCTCCAGAGAAGATATCATCAAACCAATAGAACATCTAAACCAAGCTACAGCGGATCACGACCTCGAGACTTTTCATCAAATTATTATCCGGATGTAGGGTGGGGTGATTGAACCTAGAGATGAATTTATTATGGATGATGGAACTAGATACAAACAAACAATTATTCATGAAAAAATATTCGACTGCTACAACTCCGTTATCAGAGGCAAATCTGCCAACGTCTTAACTTCCCGTTTTTAACGCCGAGATTAAGAAAAGTATCAATGACATCATCAGTGACTTCATCCCCAAAATCATTGATGCATTTCAAAATTACTGACCAGCGCGAAAACCTTCTTCATTTACGAGATGAATGTTCCATAATAAATTTGTATATAAAATCTTGCCTGACTGATTTTTTGTAAAATCTCCTAAAATCACAATAAATATTATATCAGAATCAGGTTAAGAATTTTCGCTGCGTATACGTGTGATAACTCTGATCTAACTTTCTCAATCGCCTGTGCGAGTGGAACGAAATGCCGAAAGTTAATATCAACATCGACATAAACTAGCGCTTGCCAGTTGTAGTAATTCAATAAACCTGTATTTGACTGCTAGTGAGTATCTTCCTTCAGATTTTAGTTCTTATAATATTTCAAAATCGTTTGTGAGTTTTTCAGGATCAAATTGATCAGAAAGTTCCATATCATCGTCATGTAATTTTATATCGCAAGAATAATTGTATTAAGATTTTCGAAATTCATTATATAATAAATATGTGTTTGATTTAGTGAATAATGTGCTGCCACAAAATGGAAGGTAGGAAAAATAAAGACTTTATTTCTTCTACTGAAAAATTATTTCATAAAATAAAATTATTCATTGCGAGATAAATGAACATTTTTTTCTTTTGTTTCTTTGAGATCTATTTATCTATGATAATTTATGTAAGATTTAGTTTTCTTTGAGATTATTTCATTTCAGATTTACTTTATTTCAGATTTTTTTTCTTTGAGATTTATTTTATTTCTGAATT
Source organism: Potamilus streckersoni (assembly GCA_016746295.1). Taxonomy (NCBI): domain Eukaryota; kingdom Metazoa; phylum Mollusca; class Bivalvia; order Unionida; family Unionidae; genus Potamilus; species Potamilus streckersoni. The sequence continues at coordinate 1,909,402 of JAEAOA010002037.1, read as the reverse complement.
TTTTAAAAAATTTATATTTATTTTTCTTTTAGACATTTCTTTGAGATTTATTTTATTTCAGATTTATTTTATTTCTAAGAACGTTTAGAACGTTTATTTCCGAGAAAGTTTGATTCTAAGAAAGTTTTATTTCTGAGAAAATTTGTCTGAGAAAAGTTTATTTCTGATGAAGTTTTATTTCAGAAAAAGATTATTTCTGATCAAATTTCTGAGAAAATTTATTTCTCATCAAATTTGAGAAAAGTTTGTTTCTGATAAGTTTTATTTCTGAGCAAAGTTTATTTGTAAGGAAAGTTTATTTCTGGAAAAGTTTATATCTGAGAATTTTTTTAAATTCTGATAAAGTTTTGTTTCTGATAAAGTTTTATTTCTGATGAAAGTTTATTTCTGAACGAAGTTTTGTTGTTTTTTTCCTAAGAGATTTTATCTTCAGAGAATGTTTGGTAAACTTTGATTCAAGGAGTTACATCCTTTCACAAACTCCAGTGTTTCCAGAGTGAGATCATTAAATAAATTAAATAAAATGTTGATCTGGTTATTTCATCTGCGACACATCGTACCAAAGCTGGAAAAATGCAGAAATATTTGGTAGCCGCAACTATCAATCGAAATTCTATTTCTTCCTATGTCCCTTTATTTACAGATATAACTGGTCTTGCAGATTTATCATATTTACCAGTACCTCCCAGTTTATTATTCTGACTCTGTGTAATAGCGTGCAAATTATTGAAATTATTCAAAGAATTATCAAGGTTTCGGCAGTTAATATGATTAATTGCAAGACCTTTTACGATTAGACCATGAGAACTTTCATGCAGAAGTTTATGTCAGAGATACCTGGTTTCCCCAGGATTAACATTAGATAACTAGCATTATTAATAGAACTATTGTTTTTTTTAGTTGACAGTTCCTAATTACATGACCACGCAATGCCTCATAATTCTTGATGATGGGATGCTTTACAAATTCATCTATGTAGATCCAATCTTCAACCATTTACAACTATTTTTGCATAAATCAGTATATATTATAATTAAATTTCAATTTAAATATATATTTGCTTAACATGGTAGAATTTACAAGATTATATGCGAATAATTCTTCAGATAAGATCTAATCTTGACAGAATAACCCTTGATTTGCCGAGGCGAACACTGGTTGATCCTAATTTAACAAATAAGACGTTAATTAATTGTATTCGTGAAACCAATAAAGAGTTTGGCAACTATGGCGCGGGACATGTGTGGTCAATATTCAGAATTATGTAAGATGTTAATGCTACAATGAATGACCAATGAGTTAGGACAATTTTTAATTATCTCGACCAACCAAGTTATATTTTTATAATAAAATCGTAGCGGTAGACGACATCTGGATTATTCGTGACAAACGTAATTATGTTCGGAAATCAATCACGATGGGTTTGTTGTAATATCAAGTACAAATTCCAAACCAAGAATACTGATTGATATTAAAAGTCCATATTACGAGAGAGTATACTATTTGACGTAGGGTAATGCGATATATCTGGTGAATGATAAACCTAGCGTTGAAGATCTCCGCCATATGAGGATTTTGACCTTAAATAGTTATAGAACATTTTACAAACGCGATACGTGGAAATGGTTCAACGGATTGACGACGTGTAACATAAATGAGTGGAATTAACACGTTAGAGAAAATGGCGCTAAGATCAGAGATGCTGCTGTGCTGGATAGGAAATTAAAATTTCCGATAAATATAAAATCGCTATCAGGTGCAATTTTAAACGAAGCAAAATATAAATGGGAACCTCGAAGATAACATTATTTCCACGAAACAGTACAGTTAAATTTTAAAAGGGTGATATGTTTGATGTTATTTACAAAATTAGTAAAATCGATCCTGTATCCTTTAATTATTCCAAAATTCAGAATCGGTGAATTATGATCAGTTTTACAGCCTAATGGAGATAATTTTATTAATCTGAGTCCGTCTACTCGGAAATGAAAAGTATGGCGTTGAGAGACACAAAAGATGATAATACTAAGGAACATTTAAATAATTATTTTACTGTTCCATTGGTTGCTACTCATTTTCCTGAGGAGGAAATTCACTGAAACCGACAAGATTGGAATTTATTGAAGATATTCAAAAACGTTGTGATTGAATAAAGGCACGGAGGATTGTGGAATATCAAATAAAATTATATGAATATTATCTCAGTTGATATGGATGCATGTTATCCCAGAAGTTTCCTTGGAATGGGAGAATGTTCTGAATATTTCAAAAGATTTGGACATCCCACGCACGAAATTACTCGTGTTTTGATAAATGGACCACTGATAGATTTTGATTTAACTGGATTCAATGGAATTGAGGTTTTTTTTAGCTTGCATCGCCATAATGCTTTCATCCTGTTGTTGGTACTTGATTTGGACTAATAATAAATGATGCTTAACTCGATTTTATAATTGCTGACACAATGGAGAAAATATATTTATAAGTCGGAATATGCTTACTTATAAGACGGAACAAAACTAGAAACAACTGTAAGTTACATCGATGAAGATTCACCGCAGTTTATTCATTTAAAATCTTCGATGTTGGCATATGTTTCAATAAATTTATTATCGATCATAAATCGATTTTTTATACCACGTTTAGATTTACAGCAGATTCACTTTATATCAACGAAGAAACTATAGGTTTGCTAGATGATTGTAATATGCGATTTTATGACGCTCCATGTTGAGCGTGGAGAGTTAGAAATGAAAATATACATAGTTATAGTGAATCCGCTGATTACGGGTCTGAGGAACCATATCACAAAAATAAGCAGATGTCAAAACTTTCATATGTTCCATCTGTATGTAATCCTGTGGCCAGATATAAAACATTTATCTTAATGAACCTTTAGGTTCTGGTAAAACAACGCGTGCTATTGAATTATTTCGGAATCTTGATATGATTGTACTAACTCCGACTCAGCGACTCGCCAGCGAGATGAAATAAAGAGGAATTAAATCTCATACTTATCACAGTTCCTTTCGATGGAAGGGGATGCGTGGATACCTGGGAAATATATGTCTAAGATCATTACTTGGGATAAAATGTGCACAGTATTTGTTAAGGCATTAAAATGTTTCTTGATCGGTTATTGACTCGAAATACTTCTATCATTCGAGCAACACCCTTTTTCGGATCATCTCTTCGTGATTGGCTGAAAGAGATTTTAGATTATTATGAGGAGATAACTGATGATCATAGAGATGTTGATGCAACGCTGAAAGAGTTTAAAGTTTAAAAAGTTAATCAGACTATACAACCAGATAAAATTCAAAGTGAAATAATGCGTGAAGTAATCCCTGAAACTCCTAAGAATGATGCTTGGAATATGTGGAACCAAATAAATTGATTGTTGCAAGTAGAAAGATTATACGTGATAAACTTCAACAGCAATTATTTCTGTTACACAAAGAAAACTTTTCAATTATACCTGTATCATTAATTTTATATCGATAAAAGTTTTGATTGAGAGAGAATGTAGCAGGAAGGGAACGACCTACAGTATGTGTCTCTGGTTGGTAAAAGAAGACGCAAAATATTTGAAAATGCAAGCGTCAAAACAAAAATTAAAACTGAGCTAACTCGGTTAGATACTTCAATCAGCGCAACACTTTCAGAAGTCTCAATATAGCATTTTTTACCTTGTATTTTTATTTGTGTTGTAAACTTTATTTTTAAAAGCGACTGCTCTAAAATGTTTTTTTTTGTTCACCTTTACTACTGTTTAAATTATGGAGGGAATTATGTCCTATTTTTCATTTTGTTGGTGAGACTTTTTCCAAGGGGGATTTTGTCATAGGTGAAATTTATCCTGAGGTGTTGATTTGTCTGTACCCCGTTTGACTTTCTCCATATTGCCGAAATTACCTTTCAGCTGACTGAAACTCATGAGCAGTGAGACATACCTGTAAGCTACGTGTTTAAAATGCATAACCGTGTTTTGCGGACATATTTGTTCCCAGAAATGGCGCAGATTAATGAATTGTGAAATCAAATTCAAATTGTTCATAAGCATCAAAACAGATTTCGGTAATAATATTTCGGACTACACAATACCTTCCTCTTAAAATGCTTTCTTACCAGAAAAACTGAACTCAGGACAAAACAACATCGGAGGAGGTGTAACCAGCCGTGGCAGCTATGATCCTACTGAACATAAGTAAAACATAACAATTACTAAATACGTCCCACTATTGTCAAATCTTTTAGCACTCGATCAATAATAATAATAATAATAATAATAATAATAATAATAATAATAATAATAATAATAATAATAATAATAATTATTATTATTATTATTATTATTGTTGTTTTTATTTATATTATTATTATTATTATTATTATTATTATTATTATTATTATTATTATTATTATTATTATTATTATTATTATTATTATTATTATTATTATTAAGAAGAAGAAGAAGAAGAAGAAGAAGAAGAAGAAGAAGAAGAATGAGAGTGCGTGCGTGCGTGCGTGAGATTTTAACGTAGCTTTAACATTTTTTTCAGTTATATCGCTTCGATATCTGCAGCGTGGAAGTTGATAGTGATGTCTAGCACTAAGGCATCATTCTTCAGACATGTAGCATCATATCCCACCCAGTCACATCATTTGGCCAGTCCTAACACTAACCTGTTAATGCTGAGCGTCAAGCGAGGCAGCTGTTAGTACCATTTTTTTTTGTTTTATAAAAAAGTCTTTGGTTTGACTCGACCGGGGTTCGAACCCGCAACATCCCGCATTCGTGGCGGACGCTCTAACCGCGTATGGCACCGGAGCAGTAAGAAGAAGAGAAGGAAGTAGATGTACCATCGATTACTCAAAGTTGGTATATAAGCTTTATACGATTATAATCCAAAATGGCAACCGTACGCGCACACGTATTAACAGCTTACCTAATTTTTAAAAGCAGTTTGCCATGTAATTTACAAAATTTGGTTTGGGACATCAAGAAAAATAGTGTTTCGTTACATATGTAGGCATTTTAATTGGATACGTAACGCTGGAACCTATCTTGTATAGGTATTAATTAGATTGAAGTATTAGGTACATAAATAATGCTGTAGTGGAAATTTGTGTACATTTTATGACATGGCTGATAGATAAAAAATGAAATTTTAGTGTTTATATATAATGCGCATAGACTGCTCTTTCTTAGCTTTAGAACATATGAAAAATCACGAATGACATGGTCACTTTCTACAGAAATAAATTGGGAGGCTTTTGGCCTAAGCTTAGATCAATATGGACACTGATCAGTATAGTATTCTTTTGTTAACTAAATATATGAATACGTTGTTGGACCGGCCTTTTATATCACAATCTGTCAGTTGACCATGATCGTAATCAGGACAGGTAGTGTTGAGGACCCTGGCGACTAACTGGCTAAGTCTCACACGTATGTTCGAGTCTCGGACTCTTCAAATGTATGTGAGAAAGCTTCCCGTTGGTCGGTGGTTCTTATGCCCCATCAGTGATAGCGGCCGCCATGCTTAGTATGAGAAATGGAGATATAACAATAAAAACAACAACACGTGCAGTACATGGAATAAGATCATGATTATAATATCCAGTTCAGTAACCACGAATGTCGTCACATTATATTTTTTTAAGCATTTTTCCTCTCTCCTTTTGTTGGTGATACAAAAGTTATATTATGCATTCTTGGTGTTGATTTAAAGACCCTTGTTTATTCTTTAAAATTTGAGCATTATGTCGTGGTTGTCTGTATATTTGGCGACAGTGCACAGTGTGGCATTGATGATGATCCGATAGTGAAATTTGTGACCTAATATACCCAATTTATAATCCACTCGTCTTTTAAAAAGAAATGCCGGATAACCTATGACAAGATCTTCACCTTCAGTTCATCTTGGAAGTTACTGTTGTAGAATTAAATATGATTTTTTATCATTTGGACACAATGGAGACTTCATCACTAAGAAACAAATGTAGAGAATATATAGTAAAATCAAGTGTGAACTGGCTGCCTCCTTGCTTCTGTAGATCCAATACTGATCTATTTTTTTACGTCGTACACCACACTGCAATTTTAATATTCACAATACATTTACATGGATTGATTTTTAAACTTTTATACCACCATTAATCACATCAATTAATGTTACTTAACTGAATTTGAGTGATTGCTATATGGTAGTCACTGCAAATGACGGAAATCGAACAGTGTAAATATCTAGTCTTTTTGAATTCAAGAAGGGAGTTTCTTAAATATACTTGTATGCCTTTGGACCTAGGTAAGTGCATAAAAATCACCAATAGCTTGTTTATATTAGCCAGAGAACTTGAAAATCACATTTCAAATTCAAATCTCAACAATAGTCAAGCAGATACGTTTGGATCGATATTGGAATTAGCGTAACAGAATTATGTAAAGTCTTTATTCAAATAAATCCGACAAACTCAATTTAAATTTATACACCCATAAGACTGATTTATTCCGTAGAGATGGGGTATCACGAATTCCACATGAATAAGTCGTAAAGGATATTAAAGTGGGAGATCTGTGAAATGTCCACATAGATGTTTCATGTTCATGGTGAGCAAAACATCGGTCATATCAAAGGATACGAAAAGTTAAAGCAAGGTTTTCAATTTTTTAAAGAATGAATTATACTTTTCTTTTAGTTATATGTCTATCAAGTATTAACTATTCCGAGGAAGTGTACCCATTTTCAGGCAGGTATTCTTTATGTTTTTTTCCTTTCATGGTGATAATCGTATTTTTTATGCATGTATCTGAAATATATTAAAGGAATTTAAACTAGACAATCATAAGCTAACATTCTGAGGCATGTAAAATTGAATCTTAAGTAGGTTAGAGTTTTATTATTATTATGATTATGATTATGATTATGATTATGATTATTATTATTATTATTATTATTATTATTATTATTATTATTATTATTATTATTATTATTATTATTATTATTGTTGTTATCATTGTTGTTGTTGTTGCTGCTACAACTACTGTTCTTGTTTTAAATATATTTTCATTTATTCTAAGTCAATTTTTTATCTTTTAACAGTAATGAAATGTCAGTTTAGTGCTTATGTTTATTTTCATTAACAGACACAGCAGACTACTAACATCAACAGACCAAAAATTTAATTTGTCGGAGATATCAAAACATAACAAAATGTTCATAATTAAACGAAACGAAACTGCTAGTGATTCTTCATTAAACAAAACTTAAAGTTTTATCGGTCGAATATCGAAGCATAAAAAGTCGTCATAATTAACAAAAGCCACACATTTTAGTTCTTAATCAATTTAATAGTTGAGTCATTTGCTCTGACCAAGCTTAATCGCCAACAAAATTATTTTACGTCATGTCATGTATAATGCTAGCACCAGACCTGTCCTAATAAATCAAACTCAGTACCGGATTTACCAGTTTGCTAAGATTTGCTTATCCATAGGTCCCCTTTCGGCCAGAGGGACCTTCTTCTTAGCAAAAAAAAAAATTAAGATGAATTTTTCAAAAGTAAGGGAACTCATAACTTAACTACCACAGGTTCTCATTTGTCCTATATCCAGCACTGCCCAAGCATATATATATATATATATATATATATATATATATATATATATATATATATATATATATATATATATATATATATATATATATATATATATATATATATATATATATAACACAACTATAAAAGTAGCACAGATCAGTTTGAAAATATTTTCAAAAATCTTTTTTCAATGTAATAATTTAAAGTTCTGACATTTCATTTATTTTAATACACTTACCTACATATTTTTGACATGTATATAAATTATGACCATCTGTAACTATGCATAACAAGACAGAAACTCAACATCAGGACACACCCGTAGAAAGAACATGGTGTATATGACGCTCAAAATGTGTTGTACAGTACAAAACAATATTGCATCACGTCACTAATACAACTATTACACGTGCTTATGAGATAATTATCCTTAAAAACACACCGAAAGTTAGTATATTCATTGCTTGTTAGACACAGCCATGATTATAGCGGTATGTATATATTTGTCATAATTTATAACATTATTTGGATTATTTCATAATAAATATATGTGTAAGTATTGTCTTTTAATATATAATTCATAGAGACATTTATTCTTATGTGAGGATATATATCGAAAAATAACGTAGATTTTCTGCTTTCAACTTTCATATTCATGTTACGATCAATAGTGTGTACAGCCGTCGGACATATTGGAGTGTCAAACCCAAAATCTTACGGAACGCTGCCGTGGACAGCAGACGTTTCCGGATATGACACGGGTAATTATCATCTCTCTCTCTCTCTCTCTCTCTCTCTCTCTCTCTCTCTCTCTCTCTCTCTCTCTCTCTCTCTCTCTCTCTCTCTCTCTCTCTCTCTCTCTCTCTCTCTCTCACGACACAGACTTAGACAAATAAACATGTCTCTGCAAATATCTGGCATACATACATACATATTATTATTATTATTATTATTATTATTATTATTATTATTATTATTATTATTATTATTATTATTATTATTATTATTATTATTATTATTATTATTATTATTATTAAAATTATTATTATTGTTGTTGTTATTGTTGTTGCTGCTGCTTCTGCTGTTCTTGTACTGTTGTTATTGTTGTTATAATTCACCTTAATGGAAAAAGCAGGAACACTGATACAGTATTTACCTCCTGTTTGTTTGTACGTGGGTAAATAGGTACGTAGTAAGCCTCCAATAAACCGAGTAGGCATGATGCATGCAACTTGCATTAAAGTAGTACTATAGGTACCAACACTATTAGAACACTGAGTATTCGTAGAAGGAAACATGGTAGGGTACTATCGTGAATGTCATAAATATTATTGCCATACAATCACGTGTACAATTAAACAGCAACAAAATCTATCTATCTATCTATCTATCTATCTATCTATCTATCTATCTATCTATCTATCTATCTATCTATCTATCTATCTATCTATCTATCTATCTATCTATCTATCTATCTATCTATCTATCTATCTATCTATCTATCTATCTATCTGTGTGTGTGTGTTTCTGTGTGTGTGTGTGCTAACATTTGTTTTTGGTAAACACTTGATAACTAAAGTCCATCATCCGAACTTAAACCTGCGTGATTCACAAACTATAGTTTTTAAAAAGTTAGAGGGAAAGAATATGTATATAAACACTTTTAACTAAAGCATCCACTTGCGATATTCTCTGGTTTACTACTTGGAAATTATTTAAATTTCCACCTTTGTCGGTGTGTGTTACATACAGAGAGAGAGAGAGAGAGAGAGAGAGAGAGAGAGAGAGAGAGAGAGAGAGAGAGAGAGAGAGAGAGAGAGAGAGAGAGAGAGAGAGAGAGAGAGAGAGAGAGAGAGAGAGAAACAGACAGAGACAGACAGACAGAGACAGAGACAGACAGCGACAGACAGAGACAAACAGACGGTGACATTAATCTGACTAGGGATGGAATTTTAGCAGTCAACAATAAATTAATAATTCTCCTACTTGCATGAATCTATTCTTGTTTAAAACATTCTTTCACTCAATATTAGCATGCATCCTCAATTAGGATCCAGGGATAAAAATTCCAGCTCTACATTTGAAACTATCTATATTAATTTTCTGTGTTCCATGGTTTTTGTCATAACGATGAGGATTGACTATGCGTTGAATGCTGACTGTGCGTGTTGTTTTAAATACTGATAAGATATTTCAAACGTGAGTGTATCTCAGATTTAGAAAAGTTTCTTAAATAGACAATAAAATACAGGAGCAAGCCAATTTAAATTATATGGTCAATTTTTGAACTTAAACATGACAATCACGCTAACGGAAATAACGTTTATGCACAAATGGTATTATACCAAATGAAGCGTATTACATGTCAGGCTCTTGAATTCGATGGATTAAATATGTATATTGCTATGGATGCTGTCTTGATTCATTTTATAACGAACAATAAATACCCCAATGACCCTAACTCTTTACAAAAAGAAAAGAATGATGACAAAGGTGGATGTTTTTCCACAAATGACTTCCTAGTATGTCATTGTTTGTTCTAGAATTTATTCATTAAAAAATATAACCATATTCCTTAAAAAATGCTGAAATGATTTGTTCTCTTATATTGACGATTGCTATGCTAAAGTTCCAGCTCTTCTTTGAATCCAATTACAAGAATTCAATATACCTGCGATACTTTCGAAACCTTTGTCTCTGTCTATCTTGATATATATACTAAAGCATTTAGATTGGGATATATATATATATATATATATATATATATATATATATATATATATATATATATATATATATATATATATATATATATATATATATATATCTGTGTGTGTGTGGATGGGTGGGTGTGGGTGTGGTTTTGCATGCATCTTTATTTCCATTTATTAATCCACCCATATTTCTCCCCCTTTATCAACATCTATTTACATATACTTACACAGAATGTGCCGTCTGGGAGTTCCATCTATATGACAATTCTCGAGAAATATGCTATAAATTTAACGACTATTACTACCGCGCACTTAAATGCAAATTTCCTGTCTTTAAAATGATATGTGTTGAAATATACATTGAATCATCTTAATGTATAAAGGAATTATTTGTTCCTTTTTCAATAACAATGTAACACGGTATGGATTTGGACGTGGAGTTTTTTTACTTCACTGTCCAAAAGAATAATTATTTCGATTTTGCCATGAATTTTTGGTAATAATATTCTTTCGATAAGGAAAGCAATGTCCAATGTCCTTTCCAGATTTTTTTTAGCAGTGGCAATTATTCGATCTTTCACTTGTTGGTCAGCTGTCTACGTGGATTTTCCCATAATATTTTATCAAATTCAGTACAATATGTTTCTTTGCATTTTAGACACTGCGTACTTAATTAATGACCCTGATACGGTATTCCCATGTTGTGGTGTCATAGAAGAATGGGATGCATATGTCGAAGGAACCGGAACCATCAAATTTGACATCTGGAGGTCAACTGATGGTATCAATTTCAAGCTGGTCGGTTCCAACGAGTTATCACCGGGTGAGTTAACACAGACAGACACACGCACACAAACAACCCCGACTATATAATTTTAATCCAAAGTTACATTATAGCGCACATTGGAATCGTGATAATTTTGCATTTTACGGGACGGAAATATCTTTACTGTTTGGAAGTATATTTCTGCTACTGATTGTAATATGGCTTTCGTTAAAATCAGATTTGTCTGCAATAGGACTAATTGTGTACTAAATCGGTCAAGTGACTGGTCAGTAGGATGTACAATTTGTGATGAATCTACTAGGAAAGTGTTGAATGGAATTAAATTAGTCCACAGTAACATATACAAATCATCACATTAAATGTTATCCCCTTTAAAAGGCTGCCACAGCCCCCTCTCTTCCACCCCAATATGCTGTCTTGCTACCAGAATATAGATAACGAATTATTTTTTAATGCTAAAAGAAGACGTGTAAGTGAGCAATACATGCCCATGTATGGTGAGGGTAGATAGGTCACTAGGAGGAGCTGCATGATGAAGAATTATAATATTTGCATTACTCCCCACAAATAAATGCACATATACTTTACACGGAATAACTGTTAACATTATTACCACTACTAAATATGTATTATATTGCAATACTAAACGTAATACAGAATTTAATATTGGCGACGAGAGAGATAGACAGAGAGAGAGAGAGAGAGAGAGAGAGAGAGAGAGAGAGAGAGAGAGAGAGAGAGAGAGAGAGAGAGAGAGAGAGACAATACATTATTTTTATTGTAACCATTTTCTAGATATGCACACATATACATAACTCTAATCACACACACACATACACCTACATACTGCATCATAGATGTGTAATTATAACTATTACATTTGTCATAAGACACCAAGAAACAAAATAAATGAGGTCATACCTCCATCACTGCACACATGTTAATTTCATATATGCGCAAATCTGATCTAATGCCAATGATTTAGGGGCTAATATCGCCTATTCAGTAAATCCTGCTAAACTCTACAGACAGATTTGTCAGCACACACTTTTTATATGCATATTTTTTATACTTATCTGTAATCTGGTTTACCGTCTGCTGAAGGGTTCTTTTGGTGATATGTACATAATATTTCTGAATCAAATCATAGGTTTGACTACTTGTAAATGAACAAGGAATAGCACAACCCTTTGTCGTGTCGTCACTTTGAATTTCGCTCTAGATATGGCTATTACCAAATAATTGGTATGTGTCTAAACTGTACGCAGTTGTGTTCCGGAATGATCTGCATGAAGTAAAAATGCAGATTTAAATAAACAGGTGACATTAGACACACATATCCATGAATCATTTAAGGAGATGTAGCTATGATTGTCATTTGGCATCAAACGTTTTTCATGTACAATAGATATATAAATAATACTTTTCTGACATGTAATAGAACATCATTTCTTTAAATTGGCCATACTTGGTGTTTCATTATTAAATCTACACACATACACACACACACGTATATATATATATATATATATATATATATATATATATATATATATATATATATATATATATATATATATATATATATATGATTTCAGTTGTATTGAAATGGGATTTAACGCTGCATCTTGGTTCTTTGGATCTATTATACCAATAGTATATTCTCTTTTCAAAAACTTAGAAATTGTTCTATTAATCCACCTGAAAGAAACTATTATGCAATTATTCAGCTCTGGAACAGTTCCAAAAAAGATAATGTCTTTAAGGAGTGATTACATAAAAACACGTACTTTTAGGGACTTTTATTCGATTTTGTTCAAACATGTATTGGTTGCTAAATTTGTATATATTTGGTTAGTTTGAAACCATCTCAGTTTAGGATACTTAGTCATAATTATAAAAGTAATTCTTACATTCACTCTTATCTATAAATTCATATTCTTGATTCCATTTCAATACTGATATTTGCCTAGAAGTATTAAATTTTAGATCTTTGGTGTGTATTTTTAGAGTCTCTTTTTCCTTAATCAGCAACATTATAGCTTGATATAAGATAGGGGACCATATATGTTAGAATTAATGTTTAAATGAAGTTTGTTGGGAAAAAATGAATGGCTCTGATCATCCTTTGAAACTCTAAGATGTTGACAGGCAATTCAAACGTATTACAAAAATCATCTATATTAATCCATGAAACGTTTTCATTAACTAAATCATTTACATAGAAAACTTCATTTCTAACCCAATATATGTACATAACACTATAATATTTAATATTAGGATTCAACCATACTGGAGTTTAACAAAATCTTCAGAGTGAAGGTTTGTAAAATCTAAATGCAAAGGTTACACAAGGCTGAGGGCCATCCGGGGTAGGAACGAAAGTAAATTTTGAACTATACTACTAGTTCTCTGCCAGTTCTGTCACCACGCCAGGAGCAGAAACTGCCAGTTCCAGTACCAGAACAATCGCAGATATAGCTGCCTGATGAAACACTTAGCAGTTTGTTTGGGGAGAATTCATTATCCCGACCGAAGGGTCACAGAAGATTACTCCAATACCAAAGCCGTATTATAAGGCCACTGTCCAGCTTTGTAATGCGCCAGGGTGAAGTCCACGCGATCTTAAAAGACTTTTTCGTTACTGTGTATGAAAAGCATGAGCTAGAAGCAAACGCCTTAAACTGTTTTAATGATATGGCACAATTTGTACATTATATCCTATCTAGGGTGCTAAATCCCTTGATAGCTTAAAGTTTGGCCTCGTCCTATAGGCATAGCCGGAGAAACTCATATATGGCTTAAAAAAAAACTTTCATAGTGAAAAAGCCATTATTCTCTTCACAAATGAGACCAATTAGCAGGTTGACCAGGCTAATTTGGCCATACTGATGAACGTTGAAAATTACATGCGCGAATTGTATTGTTGGGCATTTGCCTGCTGTGAAGTGCTTGACATGTGTGTGATACAGTACCGCCGATTTCAAACTATATATCCGAAAAATAACAATGTTAACCTAACCAGGAAGTACAGTCATATTCTGGGTGAGCTTCACGCTAGGATGTGTGGGGTCCATGGCAGCAAGCGATGAGCGTGGGGCCCCAAGGAAAAAATTGCATTGCTGAGAAGAGAGGGGCCCAAGGCGGTTCCCTCGTTTGCCTTGCGCTAGGGCAGCACCTGAGTTAGACTTTACATGCATTGGTTTTTTTGTCAAGTTTAGTATGACCCAACCTGAGCACTGCAACGTAACTAAATGCGGGTAATGCCTTTGGTAAGAAAGATGACATCGTATTAGAGAAGACGTCAGGCTACATATTGTTTACATGTTGCTGACTCGCAAGCACAGTGTGCGACGGTAAGCAGAAAAGAGCCACAACATCTGGATAGCAAGCCTAATAAAACTGGTATGAAAATACAGGAAAGTGTATGGCAAGAAACTCACCAAAAGGTCATTAGCCATAAAAATCTGTTTGAATCATGGCGAAAGATGGCCGCAGTTTAAGCGAAAAGCAAAAGCGGATGTAGACATTTCAATCACTATTCTCGCATTCTAGAACCATCATCAAAAGATGAGTATCCCGTATAACATCTATGTGAGCTTTAATGAACTGAAGGTTCCAGTGGACGCACTGCCAACAATCCCTTGGAAAATGACACACAATTTTTAAAAAAAACTATAACCCATGAGTCTTTTTGCTCTACTTTGCTATACTATCCAAATATCTAGTTTTATACTGAGGTAATGATGCCAGTCTTGATCATGAGCTAGAAGAGATGAGTGGTCGTCCTTGGTGTTGAATGAAGCCGATACAAGTGCATTTAAGAACGTTAATGATTGACACGTCTGCAACAAGGAATCTGAGCACGACAGAGTGCGAGAACACTGCCATATTATCGGAAAATTCAGCTAAGCTTCTCACCAAGCATGAATCTCAAGCTGTGCATCTACACAGAAGAATTAGACATACCACTTGTTATGCATAGTATGCGCGATTATGATGGCCACTCGTTTATAGGAGATACCAGAATAATATAGAGTCTACCAGAATAACATCATAAAAATAAGCGGCCTTTCAAACAACACTGACAAGTAAAATCTTTTTTATCGCCACTAACAGTAAACGGTTGCACATTGGCCACAATCGATGAAGATGTTTATTTATCATGGAAAAAGAGAACAATCAGAGTGTGATGTGTCGAATTTTGAAAACTCTTAGAAGCTTTGGTTAAAGGAATTGTATCAAAGTCAACTTAATTAAAGTAGAAAGGGCTAGAGATAGTTAGATGATTATATTTCATTTCATCTCTGAACGTCAAAAGGGAATTCGTTCTAGCCGACGTAACTTGACCGAGTCAGATGCTATGGTACAAGAGAATGACATAAGACCTTTCCCAAAATCGACCGGTTAAGGGCAGCAGCTGGCTATAGATAATTGTTCAAAGTAATGATTAATTACGGCATGATTAGTTGTTTAGTTGTCTTGTCAATCCAATAATTCTACGGAACAGGTTTAGGAAACAGTCTATTCCGATTGGTTAATATGGATTTATGGGCGTAACTCTGTATGAAATTAAAGGTTTTACTTTAGGAAAATTCTTTAGTCTTTAATCTTTCGCGAGGAAAGTTAAACGATTCCGAGAAGAGCGTGTAAGACGTTATCTCGTGATTTGGCAGTAAAGCGGGAGGTTTGTCTCATCGAGTAAGCCAACTCTACATTTTGAATTCGTAAAAAGTACGTTTTCATTATAGAGTAAGGGGCCAGATAGTTGTTTCAGTTAGGAGACGGACTATACGTGAGGTTCGTGGAAACGAATAAAGAAACGGCAAAAGGAAACAGCTTTCCTGGATTCACATGAGAAATCCCTGAACAATCACAGGACCAGAACAAGTTCTACGCAGCAATCTAAGTCCAGAGACGATTGTTAAGTCAGAGTTCGACGGACAAGAGTCCAAGACGAAACAGCTAGACAAAGATCGGCAGAGCAGGGACGAACGGAAGTCTTGATGTCCGCATAAAATAGGTTATGAAGTCTCTCATCGTTGCACTCAAAGGTCACATCTCATTGGCAATGAAGATAGTAATTTTAACGTTGAAAGTAATTTTACATTTAAAGACATTTGTATTGTCTTTTTATTTGAGTACATGTTAGTACCATTTTCCTTCTTTTGTAACCAAGTCATTGATTTCTTTTCATTTTAAATTCTGTTGATACACTGATTAAATTTTATATTTGTTCATTGAAAGGGGCTCGTTTTGTTATTTCTTCAATATACTTGTTCAGTGATCTGCATCCTTCTTTCTATCTATCCACACTGGGAAAACTACACCGCGGATTTCATTCCCTAGCAACTAACCGTAGTGAAAGAGGTTGGTGTGGTTTGCACGCCGCCAATTTGTCACACAGAGTTTTGGTCATTTAATATAATAAAATGAAAAGAAAGTTTTCTTTCAGCACATCTCTCTCTCTCTCTCTCTCTCTCTCTCTCTCTCTCTCTCTCTCTATCTATCTATCTATCTATCTTAGCAGGCTCTGAAATGTGGAAGGCCATATACATCCTGTATGTTGTAAGAGGCGACCAATGAAAACAACCGTTAACACTATGAAATGCGTCCAATGATGCTTTTACAATTTACTTTTGAAATATATCCTCGAGTCAATCTTCAATGACTTCCCGCCATTTGGATGGCCCAGCGAAAATTATAGTTTGACATTTAATATTTTTTTTTACAAATATTTGAAAATTTTGTAAAACGTTTCCTAATGTTCTCTGATCGACTTTGCTGCTTACCTTAAATCGTGCAGCTAAAAGGCAACTTGTCATTGATTGTCATTGATGTGCTAGATTTTGCTTGGACTTTCAGAGAAAACTGGGTCGAAACAGAACAACATCTTACTCAAGCGAATGCGTATTAAAAACAATCATACGTTTATCAAGGACAATAACCCCGGATATTACTTGTGAATTCAATTCTGCTCATCATTCAAACCTTCAAAAAATCACCCAAGAATAGCATTTTCCTAAAATTCAGATGAAAAAAACTTAAATGCCGATCAAACGATGTTCAGATTCTTTACTTCCGACAAATGGACGGGCAACAACTATTTCTTTGTTTCATCATCGAAAGGCCGACAATGTTTAAAACTAACCTTCGTACTTTACTCTTTCGTCAATGTCATCTGTGACATTTACCAACTTTTATGACATTTACTGCGTCTGTGGCACACATCGCTAAACTGAAAGTGCCGTACTGCTAGTAGAGATATCACCTTACGGTTTTGTGACATAACAAGGCGTTAATGTTCCTGGTAAATGTAACATTCTCACATTTTATTGTGACTTTAAATCCGATGTCACAGTTAAGAATCACTATATAATCAGAAAAAAAACAACTGCTTCTTCTGCGATCAATGAGGTCGACGTTGATCTGGGCCTTCATCGTGTTTGAATTTCAGTATATCAAACACTGATAAAAGTTTCCATCTGCAAATTAAGAATGGTAAATATAAAGAATAACACTTCATATGTTAACTGTTTGCAACATTGCTTATCTTTTAATATAAAGTTTTCTTTATTATTTAAACCATATCATACCATTATACTGTATACATTTCTATTTTCTGTAATTTTGTCTCAATAGTGTCTCAACCGGGAGAAGTAGTGTACAATGTTCCGTTAGGAGCTCAATACACAGTACTTCCTGGAGACTATATAGGATGGTAATAAAGGATAACTGATTTACTTCAACTATTCTTCAATTTTTACTCTCTCTCTCTCTCTCCCTCACACACACACACACACACACACACACACACACACACACACACACATAGGCCTACACATAATTATACAATTTTCCATTAATAGGTATATTTAAGTATGTATGTACTTTATATATTCTTCATATTTGTAATTTGTATTCTCTTCTATGCCGTCATTACCACTCTACATTTATCTGTATTATAAGCTGTTTTTACCAGTTTACATTTATAAGTATTCCATGTGATTATTACCATTATATTCATGTGTATTTTATGCCGTTTTTATGATAATTGTATTCTATGCCGTTATTACCACACTATATATGCCGTTATTACCACTTTACTTTTATCCTATTTAATGCCGTTATTACGACATTACATTTGTATGTATTTGATAATCAAATTTAAAAGATTTTGACTGCATATGTGTGATTTATAAATACAGTATCGCAAAAAAACAACATACTCATGGACGTGGTAACACAGAACTAAATAATCCTATACGCGGAGTGTTGTTTGCCAAATTTAAAATTATATTTATTTTTTTACGTTTTAAAGGTATACGCCATTAAAGGAAATGATGGCTTACACTCCTAACATTACTGGTGAAGCAACTAACGTACTGTTTTTCAAGCTACGACCAAGTTCGTTCTCTGTGGGTTTGTCGCTAGATTGGTCAATGGCTGAGTCGCAGTCAGGCTTTACGTACTTAATCAGGGCCAGATATGGTGTCAGTGAGTACTCTTATCCATTCTATACGCATTCTTGGATTAATTATTCTAATTGCATTATAGGAAATTGTCACTTCCGGTAATCATTCCTTTGGATGCCTTTTAACTTGTTTTCTGTTTGTGGCTATATCATGAAATAAATATTTTTATTTGGAACTTTTTTTGAAAATTGATCGCGTACATGTAAACTGTCCTTCCAAAGTGTGGAAATGCTTGCGAGAACACTTATACTTTAACCCCAGGGGTTTAGTGTCCCAAGTAAAACATTTGTACACAGCAAACTGTGATCGATATTTATTCTTACGTGATTAATTCATTATCCATAAGTGATATATCAAATACCTACAAATAATGTTTTGAATAAAATGACTCATTAAGCAGTAATTGTGATTCTAATGTTTCAACAAAGCTGACGTCACATAATCGCGGGCGGCCAGATTGGTACTACCGGTCTGTAGGAATCTGTATATAATATTTTTACCTATCCTTGGATTGTCTCTCAAATGATCGAATGTCTACTTTTCATGTTTTGGCTATTACACAAATATAAACTAAATTCATGATGTAATACAATTTCTAAGCATAACAAGTTTTGTATGTATAATATAGCGATTATATTAATCAATACTAAATTCTTTTTTTCACCGCAGATGAACCTCCTACGTTTGTGAACTTGGATGCAGAGATCCGAGTTTATCCTCCTATACCGATTGGCACCGTCATCTATACAATTAACGCGACCGATCCTGACATCTCAGATACTACAATCACACAGCTCAAATACAGAATGATCAGCGGAAATGGGTTTTTCTCATTCAATCCAACCACAAGTATTAAACTTTTATATCTCTCTGTTCGTTATGTATGCTTTGTCTAAGTTCGAGCTCGGTTGCATACTATTCCGATATGAACATATGGACATGTGTATGAATGTATCCATGTTATGTACGCATATATATATATATATATATATATATATATATATATATATATATATATATATATATATATATATATATATATATATATATAATGCCAGGTAATGTTACGTAATATAATGGTTTGTCTATATTCTGTCTGTCTGTGTACGTTTGAATGTAAAGGTAGATACATGATGTATGTTCAGCTGTACTATAATCAAAATACAATTTTTACATGCAAAATATTGGGGTGCAGTTTTTACTTTTACATATTTGTTTTAGTACAAGCGTACCTCTTTGATGGACCGTGTCTCTCAGCTCATAAAGAACAGTTCGGAATAACGATACTATCGTGTACCCAGCACTCACGATCTAAACAGAATTGTTTTAGGAGATATTGGGTTGTCTTTCCTGCAGAAATGGATAATGAAATTTTATGATAATAGGAGAGTAAAGCACTCCTGATACTCCTTATCGCATGTAGCTCTGGTTGCTGGTCTCAGCTGCATGCATAGTCGTGCAATTTTATTTGCACATTCATATTTAACACTTAAATCCACGTCCACAAAAAGTATTATTGTAGCTGTACTTACATTCTTTTCTTGGAAAAACTGGCTGTACCAAGTATTTGGATATTTCACTATACAGGTGAAGCAAGCTAGACATCATTCTACACAATTTACTACTTGCTGATTCTTTGCGTAGTTCTAAAAAATTAAACGTGAATTAAAAGAAAATTGTTTATCTGAATTGATTTCAAAAATGAATAATGCAGGAAAATCGGTTTCTTGCAATATTTAGCTCACTTTCTCTTTGGTATTCTTCCTGTACACTTAACGATGTATCTCCTAGGACAAGTAAGTGTGGCGGCTGACCTGACTCCCTATGTTGGATACCAGTGTATCACCTTTGAAGTGGAAGATATCTGCACAAATAAGGACACGGGATCTCTCTGTATTTTCATTTACAACGAGGTATTATCCGTTCTTATGAGCCTCTCTCTCTCTCTCTCTCTCTCTCTCTCTCTCTCTCTCTCTCTCTCTCCGAATATTTGCTTGTCTTTTCTTCTGTTATTCTAGTTTATGTTGACTATATGTAACGTATGAGTATTGAGGCAGATTTATTTACTTCAGCTGTCAACCACTTCGTTCTCCATTTCTGACCTTAAAATTGTAACGAAGGGTGTTCTTAGAGAGGAGAATTAATTAGACATGCACTGATCTATTAGTATAACTAAGGTATCATCATGGAGATTTGCATGATAATGTAGAGATTTGATATTTATCTTATGATTGAAAACAGTAAATGTTCTTATTTTCTTGCAAAGAAGCATACGATGCATGCATGCACGTACGTATGCATGTATTTACGTATGTATGTATGTATGTATGTATGTATGTATGTATGTATGTATGTATGTATGTATGTATGTATGTATGTATGTATGTATGTATGTATGTATGTATGTATGTATGTATGTATGTATGTATGTATGTATGTATGTATGTATGGATGGATGGATGGATGGATGGATGGATAATTGGATGGATGGATGGATGGATGGATAGATGGATGGATGCATAGATGGATGGATGGATGGATGCATGGATGGATGGATCTATGTTGGAATGGAAGCATGCATCTATAAACGCAATGCCAACATATTTATCTACTTACCTACCTGCGAATCTAGTATTTATAGCAATATATCTCTGATTTTTTGATCATTTCGTCGATTAAATTATCTGTCTGTGGGTTTGGCCAAAAGTCATGTATATCTGTCCGTTCGAAGATGTACTGTGTCTACACTATACCACGTATATATCAGCCCATCTGTCCGCTAACCATATGCTTTGTTTCTTATTTTTACTTTAGCCACCAACAGTTACATGTAACCCGATAACAGCCACTGTTATAGAAACAACAACTGGAAATATTGCCTTGACCACCATGGATGTTTCAGACCCTACTGATGACGTCACTTGCTCTTTATCTAGCACATCGCCTAAAAATAGTCCATTTTATTTAAGACAAGACTTGTTCGGTAATCGTTTCACCAGCATCAATACTATAAAATGCTTATAGATTTGTGGTTCAAAACAAGCTGTGCAACTGATTTTCTCAACCGACTGATATTTAATTATGTTCTAAGGATATTGATTAAGTATGCATCAAGGTCATTGATATTTCTAACACATAACATGCTGATACCAGCATTTCAAAGCACTCATACATGCATTAAAATAAAAAAGTGAATTTTATAAGTAATATTGATCACGTCTTTCTTAAGCTAGTCATATAATTTATTCTTGCATAAATTTGAACTTTTCATAACTTATCTCTTTCTCATTTTTATTACTCTTAATAATCTATTTTCTAATATATCTCTGTCGTATGTATTTCAATATTCCTTGAGAATTATCAAAATATATTGCGATATTCGATATTTATATTTGATTCATTTTCTAAATATTTGTAAAACAAAATTGTATCTGAAATGCTATACTTTCAGACTACATGATTTACGTGAACCCTAATCCAGGATTTCGTCAGGCTACACGAGATACCTATAGCGTGTACGTTACTTGTACCGACAAGAAGAATTCCACCACAGCGAAGTGCGATGTAAAAATACTCCCAAGTGCTCCACCAAAATTCACAAATTTACCAGGTAATGTACTTTATTAATTTGAGTATATATTTGTCTAACAATCTTTCTGAAAGCTTAAAGCTTTCACCGGCTTGATTTAATGAGCTAATCTAATATGAATACGTTAAAAATCAGTCTACTACAAATCTCATTTTTTTAAAATCAAGAACTATAAACAATTTCAATACACCGAACATGGATTTGTTTGTCAACCACAAAAGTATATCACCCCAGTGTACTTGTGGCGAGACAAACCATTGAAAGCATACCATTTTTCAAAAAATTAATCAATGTCTGGTCTGTCGCAGTGATAAAGATGCTAAGATATTTTATATATTCTACTGCTCTCTCTCTCTCTCTCTCTCTCTCTCTCTCTCTCTCTCTCTCTCTCTCTCTCTCTCTCTCGATCTGTGTGATGTTAAAACAATTATATTATCTAACATTCGATCTGTGAGCTGTTAAAGCAGTTAAAGTCCTTTCGATGTGTGTAATGCTAAAATAAAAATATTCCAAGCAATGCGTGTGATGTTAAAACAGTTAAATACCTTTCTATGAGTGTGATGTTAAAACAATTACATTCCTTGCGACGCGTATGATGTTAAAACAATTATATTCCATTTTACTCCCGGTATGTTTAACCATTATTCCTTTCGATGATTGTGATGTCAAAACAATTATTTTCCTGTCATGCTTATGGCAGCATAAGTGAGATATAGACATTCCTTTCTCAGATTGACTGGGGGCATTGTCTTTGTCAAACTTTAGACAAAATGTTAAGGTTTTACACATCAGAAGAAAAGCTGAGAGGGCTGGGATGCAGAACGAATGGATCGAATATTAGACTGGAATATATCTCTTGTTCTTCAGATATATATTTGCAAAGGCAAGGGAGAAAAAATTTTGATATTTATTGCTGTAGCATAAATAATACATCCTAACTTTCTTTTAAAGGAAGTGTATTGCCTGATATTTTGAATCACTTGTACTTTTTTTTGCTCGCAATATCAGAATACGTAAAATAAATCCTTCTGCATGTTTTAGTAAAAGAAAGTAGTAACTGGTAATTGAGAGATGCCACCAATAATAAAAATAGTTTTAAAAATATAACTGTAATACTTGCCTTTTAAATGCATTCCTGAATAATTTCTTTTAATAATATATAATTATATCAGTGATTGATCGAATTATTTGCTTTTACACAGGTCTTGTTACCCTCAGTACGGCTAACGTCAACACCGACCCAGTGTATGCCGTGTCCGTTACCGATCCTGACAGCACATCGTTTAATTATTCAATGACCTGTAAACCAACTCCTTGTCCATTTACGCTGTACAATAGTAAGTAACCGGCAGTCGTATTACATTTTACATGGAAAATTATACATGTATAAATAAGAAATCATCTGGAAAATGGTAATAGAAAATTTAAAGATGTTACAATAATGGATACAGATTATTTTCATAAAGTTAATTTAACATTTTGTAATTGATATTCACAAGCTAATATTTATGCATTAAAATTTTCTGATTTCTATTTTCGGGATTTCGATGTGACAAAGAAATTCCAGCCAAGGGTGTTCATTATTTGTCTCCCGGCACAGTATTATTGCTTGCTTTCAAATTAACACATGTATTGTAGTATATTGTAAGCATTTTTCAAACAATGCACCAGGCATCAACTACTATTAATTCATTCCCCTTATTCTAATGAATACTAAACATAACGTTATATGAAAATCTTTAAAATTATATTAGTAGAAAATCTATTGGTGGAACCACAATATGTCTGCCGCTACTGAAAAAAAAGAAAATCATTAAAATTTGAAATTTGTATATATTGTTTGTATTCGATTACATGACATTATTTTGTTATTACAATGCATTAATACGAATATGTTAATGAAGGCAATGGTTGTTTGGAATACTCTCTGCCCTTTTCGTCGAGCTGAGAAAGAAACCATTTCGAACTATATTCTGAGCTACTGTTATTAGCATGACAAATTGTAGTGGCGGAGAACGGCAAAATTACATAATTTTCTGTAGCAATATGTAATGCACGACGCTAGAGGCAGATCATTCCAATTCATCAAAATTGATATGTTTTCCTAAAACTAATGCTAAGGTTATTGTATCAACGAAACTGAAATGGCCGAGTGATGTTCCGATTGAGCAGTGGCGAAACCATATCTATAGTGAGAAATATAGCAACAAATGACAGTTTTCAGTACTTCGATATTGTTGCATTTATTGAATTGATGCCATATTAAAATAAAATGAATAAATAACTTTGTTTAAAAGGATAGCTTAAAACGTTTTCAAAACTTATTAATAATAAAATCTGTGAACTTTATACAAGCATTTCCTAGGTAAATAATGTTAACAACAAGAAACAGCATCGTTACTGTACATTTGTCATCATTACTTTGCCCTAAGTATTACTAGGTACCCTTCTTATAGGCACAATTGGCTTCAACAATGCTTCCATCCCGCCATCTGCCCATTACCTGTTTATCTATCGATACAGATCTAGCACGAATACATTTAGATATTCACCAGCTTTGAACTTTGAAAATCTTTCAATGTACAGTTTATCAATGAGATTTCCAGTAAATGATGGCATGATAAAAATGTCCTATCCATGCATTGATTTATTTCTTCCAGAGAAACTTTAGAGCTCATATAATCTAGGGACATTTACTTTTCAAAGTTTTCCTTTTAAATTTTTATTTCTTTGAAAGAAAATAGCTAATTCTTGAAACATATTTTGTATTTACTCAAAGATCTTTTCTTTATCTTTTTTCTAAATGAGAAATAGCCCCCCCCCCTCGTATTAAGAAAACAACTATGAAATGCTTTAAGCTTGCATTTATCACATATGTTGACTAAGATAATGATTTTAATACTAAAACTTTCTTCCAATGTTGAAACGAAGTTTCCAATATTATAAAATCATTTCATGTGTTGGAAAATCAGTTAAAACTATATATATATATATATATATATATATATATATATATATATATATATATATATATATATATATATATATATATGTGTGTGTGTGTGTGTGTGTGTGTGTGTGTGTGTGTGTGTTTCCATTCTACAAAATGAGTTTCTAATATTAGATAAATCTTCTGTTGTTTTAAAAATTGATTTCCTATAAAAGATATTGGACATCTCATATTCTAAGATCAGTACATGGCCTAATATTATGAAATCACTTATTTAATGAGAAAATAACAATTTTGTGTTCACATTGGAAAGTCGTTCTGGACCAAAAAAAAAAAGATATTTATTATATACCAATCCAAAATATTAGCAAATTAATTAACTTTCTTGTATTAAGACTATCGTTTTCTAATAATATAAATTCATTTATTGAAAAATTGCTTTATATTATAAGAAAATGGGACTAGTTTTCTAATATTATATAACCATTTTCTAAATATAACAAAATGTACATTTTTGTCCACAACTGCTTGCCATGTTCGTAAAAATCAATAGTTCTGAAATTTCAACTCGTATATCTGGATCGCAGTGTTCGATAGCTTCAGGTAAGTGCCTTCACTTGTATAAGCACATTACCAGTGATTCTTCTAGTGGTAGTCATGAAAACATTAACAGTAATTATTCCAGTGACCAAAACACTGACAGTGACTCCTTAAGTGATAGTGATGAAAATCGCTAGTACAAACTTTGTCTTTGAAAGATAATAGGCAGTTATATAATTGATTTCAAACTGGGGACTCATAAAAACTTTCTCTTCTTGAGTTAGATGAGTTGTTTGCAATAATTTAAGCTGCAAGGCAAACATTTCCACTCGCTGATAATTTTAAATAAATAATTATTTATAAAGTTATTAGAATAATTAGAGATATGAAGGTAACAAGACAGTCTTGTGTTCTAAAATCTAAGAAAACGTTAAAACGGGTACGTAATTTGCATTAAAACGGTTGAAATTTTAAATTTATAATTTATCAATAAAGAGAAACAAATAAATATTGTATTATAATTTGCTAAGTTTCATTTCGTAATCTCTAACTTTTACTATCCATAGAAATAAAATGAACGTTTAGGTGCAGTATTGATAGAACAATGATAAACACATTTCGATTGTCTGACATATTTCTTTCGGTATCATATATCAGTGGCCTCAAAGAATATCCTGATTTATGGACCATTATCGCCACATCAAGGCTCTACGGTCTCGTTGCACGTATAGGTTACCAGTGGTGTAGAAGATAAAGACTCAGTACAGTTAATTTACCATACGCTAGCACAACTTGACTGGATCAACACGTATTATGCATGCATCAGTCTACGTCAGCACGTATTATGTATGCATCAGTCTGCGTCAACACGTATTATGCATGCATCAGTCTACGTCAACACGTATTATGCATGCATCAGTCTGCGTCAACACGTATTATGTATGCATCAGTCTACGTCAACACGTATTATGTATGCATCAGTCTACCTCAACACGTATTATGTATGCATCAGTCTTTCTTATAACCTAGTTATTAGGATACTTAAATTTCGAATTCAAATATCTAACATCTAGAATTTGCAACTAACCCGTTTTAAGATCGTTTTAAAGCTTTTAGAGATTATTCTAGCGTGTAAAAATGTAAAAAAAACAAATTTTTGGAATCATAAGTCTATATTAAACCCATTCTGACTGGATAGAAATTCCATCTCACATTAGTTTCTAACGCGTTATATCGGTTTCAAACTGAACTTAACCATATTTCTATCATAAAAGAAATTCTTAACGCATTTCAAATATTGTCTAACGGTTAATGTATAATTTTATACCTTTGAAATATATCCTGAGGCATTAAAACACATTTTAATGCGTTTAGCTGCGAAATCGAAAAAGTTATTTTCTATAGCCTTGGACGTGAATGACCTCTGATACATGCGTATGCACCCATATGATATAAAAGTCAGACAGACAGAAAGTGGACTCATCTCAAGTGAACGGAGCAAACGTTGATTGAAAATGTGTAAAAAGTAAATAGGATCATCAGCGTTTTTACATTTATCCACCTTGACGGTATCATAAATTTGATAGAGTTACTGGAATTTAAATTGGGTTACGGTAGAAATAAAACAGACTATATATGCAGTGAAAAGATGCAGTTGTATACATTTTTGCATTTAGTGTAGCTTTGGTAATGCAGATCAATATTTTCATTTAAGTATACACCGAGTAGGAAAATTGATCGCAGTGATTTTGTTTTATTTTTAAGACATTTATATACGCTTTTTTGTTTCAGCGGGTAATATACAATTAAATCAGGACTTAATCGATCATACAGTTCCTGGCTATGATTTGTTTATCACCGTGACGGATGGGTACAACAGTGTAACGAGCACTCTCACTGTTACCATATCTGGTAAGTCCAAGATTCATTTGAAGTCACTTATTATACCGACGATAATATTGATGTAGCACAGGTAGATGCCGATAAATTTTAGTACATGTGGCAACCTAAGTGTATAAAACCGACAGCAGATGACACAAAAAGACAAGTTTTGCCATTGAATGCAAAGTATCCTCAAAATTTTAAAATTTCGCATTTGGAAAATTCTGACAAGATATATAATTATTGTTATACCAGAAAGGGAATATACGGAAGTTTTAGTCGATTATTATCAATTATTATCGATTGACATTTATCTTTGCATTTTTAAGAGCATTTTTATTATTTGATTGAGAAGAATATATTCTGCATC
Organism: Potamilus streckersoni; assembly: GCA_016746295.1. Classification (NCBI taxonomy): domain Eukaryota; kingdom Metazoa; phylum Mollusca; class Bivalvia; order Unionida; family Unionidae; genus Potamilus; species Potamilus streckersoni. The sequence continues at coordinate 1,881,491 of JAEAOA010002037.1, read as the reverse complement.
GGTATAACAACTTTATGATCGTAATGTGCAGTTAATATCTACATAAATAAAGCCCATTATTCATGATTTAAAAATCGACATAAAATTAGTGATGTATGAAATTAATTTTTCACTTTTTTGAGACAAAAATTTTTTAGTTTGGTGGAAATGGTTGGGTTCACATAGGTTGAGCTTACAGCTATCAAAACAACAGTCCATTGTGTCACGAAAAGCTGATTTTAAACGTACGTGTGACAGACAATTTCGCTCATTTAGATTCAAAAACCGCTTTATTTACGGATGAGAGAGAGAGAGAGAGAGAGAGAGAGAGAGAGAGAGAGAGAGAGAGAGAGAGAGAGAGAGAGAGAGAGAGAGAGAGAGAGATTTTCTTCAGATGCATGCTAACAATATTGATAGGTCAATGACAAATATTACAACGAAGGGAAAGTTTTCTTTACAAATTGTTTTGTTAAGAAAAGGTGTTAGTTTAGACATAATGTTATTGCTTATTTTAAAACTGACTGTGTGATCACCCCAGGTGTTGATAATATTTATTATCGATTCCGATTGGCTGTAGTTTGTGTCTTAGAAACATTCCATTCATTAAACACAAGTGCGCCCGCAGAATTATTGGGGGGGGGACATGAAGTGGTCAACTGCTAAGTTTTATGGCTGCAGACCAAAACATGTTTAGAGGTCAAAATCGATGGGGGAGGGTAAGTGCACCCTTACTTCTTTGTGCTGGCGACCCCCCACCCTTTACGCTCTTATGTGCGGGCGCCCAAGCTACAACACCGACAATTAACTCATATGCTATAGTCTGATATCCAAAACTATCTACAAAAAATAAACTCTGCTGAAAATATTTGGTTTGGACAGCTGTTTCCAGTTGTAAAATCACTGGACCGATCCAGTGACCTAAATTGCTAGGTGCTGTATGATGCTACATGTCTGCGGCATGATGCCCATGTGCTAGACATTGTTCTAAACTGCCACACTGCAGACATTGCAGTGATATGGCTGAAAAAATGTTAAAGCACCGTTCAAAATCCAAATTAATCTCTCTTTCTCTCTCTCTCTCTCACACACACACACACACACACACACACACACACACACACAAACACACACACATGTACACAAATCACTGTGAAAAAATATAGAATGTTATTATGGGTATAGGACATCCACCCGACATTCCGCCCGGACATTCCCCCTCTGGACTCCTCCATCAGATAGGACGTCCCCCCAGTCTCTCCCCCCACATGATCTTAAAACTTAATTCATTTAATTTAATATTTTGCCAATAAAATATAAAACTTATATCAAGTTATGTTAAAAGAAAAAGGTTATTTGAAATAAATCTTAGTAGTTTTAAAGAAAGTTGACATTTTCATATATAAAAATGTATTGTTTAAATGTTAATGTTGTAAATAATTGATTTTAAGTATTCTATGATGTCATGATTGTCGAAGTCAGTGACTATGTTTGTAATTCTCGAAGAACAGTCTTTGTACTTCTCCTTTGGTTGTTACATCATAATCCGCTTACGTCAACATCTGGCCTGGATACTGCAATGAAACAACTACAATTAATTGAATGATGGCTAAGCCATCTGTTGCATATCTTAAATATACCAAAAATGCACTATAAATAAAGGTTAGAATCAAGCCTCATCAACATTTTTGAAAGAAACCTTATATTCTCTATTCAGTAAAAGCACTAGCAATTGACTGACAAATAGACAATGCCAATTTTTGTTATAACTAACAATGCTTAAAATGGGTGTGAATTTATATTTACAGCTCAAATGTGGTGTTAAGCTACCCTTAATAAACATGATTGTGTGTGTGTATGTGTGTGTGTGTGTAAAAGAGAGAGAGAGAGAGAGAGAGAGAGAGAGAGAGAGAGAGAGAGAGAGAGAGAGAGAGAGAGAGAGAGGGAAAGTAGATATTTCACATTTAATAATGCATTTATTTCAGGTGACAACAGTCATACCTGTGCACTAATGGTGATGCGGGATGCGAGTATACATTAAAGCTAAATGTTACTATATATAAATAAAGTTGTATAAAGATAATGGGGGGGGGGTAAATGACGGGGGGAAGTCCTATCTGATGGCGGAAGGAGTCCTTTGGGGGATGTCCAGGTGGAAATGTCCGGATACCGATATTATCAAAGTCTGCGTTTATCAATCAGTGCAGATATATATTCACATTTCGTTTGCTTATGACACAGTTCATGACTTTGAGAGTCACCGCTTCTTCCGAATTATGCCGTAAACAGATGTCAGTTTTTCGTCTCACAATTCGGATCAGGTAAAATATTGTTTCCTAAATTTCTAAAAGGCTCTGACGTTCCTGGAAAGGACTCTAAAGGTAATGTTTGTGTATTGATTTACTTAAAGTTTGCATAATACCCAATAACTATGCACAAGAATAAAACGATGGTCAAATTTCAAGTGACAACTGACTGTAAGTTCGTTTGTGTACATTTTTTTTTTAAAACCATGGATTCCCGACCACCCAACCCCACAATCCCGCCCCGTTATCTCCTAAATTCATTCAAACAACGTATAACCGAAAACCATATTAAATTTCGCTTTATTTTACGACAATGGACTTCTCGTATTATATATAATTCTTTTCTCCAATATATTAACATTTTTCTTTCTGCAATGTCAAGGTGTAAATGTCCCGCCTATATTTAGCAACTTGCCACTGGCAACAGACCTGTATGTACAAGAAAACATACCGCCCGGATCACCAGTTTACAAGGTCAGCGCCAACGATAACGACGGAGATACCCTGACGTACAGTATGACTTCATCTCCGGGAACTGGAATCAACTATTTTGATATCGACAGCTCTAGTAAGTGTATATATATATATATATATATATATATATATATATATATATATATATATATATATATATATATATATATATATATATAAAGAATACAAATCATATGGCGAATAACAACCCTCTCAAGCGTACTGGATACACCAAGGGATCACATGTGTCAGGGATTAATTAAAATATATGCAATAAACTGACGACGAACAGTACGAAACTAGTAACTAACTAGCCTAAGCGCTTTCGACTCTTAATGAGTCTTTTTCAAAGGCAAATACAACACATAGTTACGACAAGCAAATAAACACAAAAACGTTGTGTTTGTGAACCTCTACATTTCTGTCTTCACATGTGCTAAAACTATAAATACAACCAGCTTGTATAGACTAGTTGCGGAAACTGAAAAAGTTGTATAATTCCCTAAAAGTCTACAAGCCAAAGCGACATCTATTTTTACTTTGTGTACATATGTAACGCAGATCATATCCCGGATATTTGATTCTATACCGGTTATTCTTATAGTAAAAATTGAAGGATAATAAGAAGATTTAGAAAATGTTAAATTCTACTAGTGCATAGTTTTCATTTTCTAGTCTTCTTGGTTTAGACCGCTTGGTTTCAATGTTCTAAGGCGGCGTATCCAGTATGATTCCTTTTCCTTCCTGGTTTCGGAACTCCAGCTGTGGTTGTTAGCAATAGCGATAAGTATTATATCACTGAAAGTGTGGCCAGGGGAGGAGAAGTGTTCTGCGACCGGGCTTCTGTACAGCTTTTTTGTCATCCAATCAGATCTATGAAGGTTTATCCTTTTGTGTAGCTTTTCAGTTTCTCCCACGTACTGAAGGCCACAGATCTTACATGTGATGAGATAAATCACATTCTCTGTTTTGCACGTTTTGTTTGGACCATGTATGTTTAGTTTTTCTTTAGTCACTGTGCTAGTGAATGTCTTGGTCTCTATCATATGTTGACAGGTTTTGCATCTTTTATCGCCACAGGGTCCAGATTGACTAGGTTGGTTTTGACTAGCGATTGGCGTTAGCTTGGCCCTGACTAGGATGTCCTTTAGGTTTTTTGGTCTCCGGTAAGCTACTACAGGTTTGTTCGGAAGTATTAGGTTTAGTATGTCTGACGATTGCACGGTTGGCCAGTGGTTTGCGATGATTTTACCTACTTTGGGATTGTCTGGGTGATAGGTCAGAATAAATGGTATCCTATCAACCTTTTCTTTCTGTCCATATCTGAGAAGGTCATCACGGTTTGTTTGTTTGGCCCTTTGGATTGCCTCCGCAATCAGGTCTTTGTCGTAGCCTCGGTAAATTAAATGTTTAGCCAGCTCTTCAGACCTTTCTAGGAATCTTTCATCGTCGGAGCAAATTCTGCGTATCCTCAGTGCCTGGCTATATGGAATGTTCTTAATGCAGTGTTTTGGATGACAGCTGGTTGGGAGAAGATACTGGTGTTTGTCGGTTGGTTTTGAGTAGATGTCTGTGTGTAATTTGTTTTCCACCAGTCTGGTTGTTGTGTCCAGGAAAACATGGTTTGAGTTGGAAATTTCTGCCGTGAATTTTATTGAAGGATGGAAGTTGTTTGCCTTTGATATGAAGTCATCCAGACTTTCTCTTCCATACTGCCACTTCATTTCTATATCATCGATAAAGCATACCCACTGGTATGGTGTACGCTCAACCGATGCTAAGAGCTTTCCCTCAAGTTTTCCCATGAAAATGTTAGCATACGAAGGGGCCATTTTAGTACCCATTGCAGTTCCATTGATTTGTAGGTAGTTTTCTTCATTAAATTCAAAGTTGTTGAGTTTTAGGACAAGCTCCAGGAGTTGGATTAAGAAGTGTGTGGGTGGATTGTTTACAGTTCTTGTTTCCCATGCTTCGCTACATGCCTGTAACCCTTCGTTGTGCGGTATGTTGGTGTACAAAGATGTGACGTCTAAGGAAGCAAGTAATGTATCTGGCAGTAATGGTTCACTAGCTTTGCTTTTTATGAGATAATCTGTCGTGTCTTGAAGATATGATGGTAATTTGTGGACATGTGGTCTCATAAAATGATCTAAATATTCTGATATCCTTTCTGTGGGGTGCCCGTTACCTGAGATTATAGGTCTGCCAGGGTTTCCTTGTTTGTGGATTTTGGGTAGAAGATAAAATCTACCTGCTCTTGGGTTTTTGGTTTGCTGGTCTATGTGTCCGCTTTGGTACGCCACGTCAATAACATTAGTGATGATGTTTGCATATTCCAGCGTTGGATCATGGTCCAGTTTTTGGTAGAACCTAGCGTCACTTAGTTGTCTACTTGCTTCACTAATGTAGTCTTCCCTATTCATAACGACAACAGCGGAACCCTTATCTGCAGGCTTAATTATTATGTCTGTTCTGCTTTTCAGTGAGTGCAGGGCATCTGTTTCTTCTTTTGTCAAATTAGAATATTTGTTCGTATGGTTGATATGTCTGGAAGTATCGTTTTCAACCGAGTTGATAAAGGCTTCCAGAATCTGAATTGAACTTTTTGGTGGGGTCCAGTTACTTTTCTTTCTAAATGTGGGTTGGTCCCACAGAAAGGATATCAGAATATTTAGATCATTTTATGAGACCACATGTCCACAAATTACCATCATATCTTCAAGACACGACAAATTATCTCATAAAAAGCAAAGCTAGTGAACCATTACTGCCAGATACATTACTTGCTTCCTTAGACGTCACATCTTTGTACACCAACATACCGCACAACGAAGGGTTACAGGCATGTAGCGAAGCATGGGAAACAAGAACTGTAAACAATCCACCCACACACTTCTTAATCCAACTCCTGGAGCTTGTTCTAAAACTCAACAACTTTGAATTTAATGAAGAAAACTACCTACAAATCAATGGAACTGCAATGGGTACTAAAATGGCCCCTTCGTATGCTAACATTTTCATGGGAAAACTTGAGGGAAAGCTCTTAGCATCGGTTGAGCGTACACCATACCAGTGGGTACGCTTTATCGATGATATAGAAATGAAGTGGCAGTATGGAAGAGAAAGTCTGGATGACTTCATATCAAAGGCAAACAACTTCCATCCTTCAATAAAATTCACGGCAGAAATTTCCAACTCAAACCATGTTTTCCTGGACACAACAACCAGACTGGTGGAAAACAAATTACACACAGACATCTACTCAAAACCAACCGACAAACACCAGTATCTTCTCCCAACCAGCTGTCATCCAAAACACTGCATTAAGAACATTCCATATAGCCAGGCACTGAGGATACGCAGAATTTGCTCCGACGATGAAAGATTCCTAGAAAGGTCTGAAGAGCTGGCTAAACATTTAATTTACCGAGGCTACGACAAAGACCTGATTAAGGAGGCAATCCAAAGGGCCAAACAAACAAACCGTGATGACCTTCTCAGATATGGACAGAAAGAAAAGGTTGATAGGATACCATTTATTCTGACCTATCACCCAGACAATCCCAAAGTAGGTAAAATCATCGCAAACCACTGGCCAACCGTGCAATCGTCAGACATACTAAACCTAATACTTCCGAACAAACCTGTAGTAGCTTACCGGAGACCAAAAAACCTAAAGGACATCCTAGTCAGGGCCAAGCTAACAACAATCGCTAGTCAAAACCAACCTAGTCAATCTGGACCCTGTGGCGATAAAAGATGCAAAACCTGTCAACATATGATAGAGACCAAGACATTCACTAGCACAGTGACTAAAGAAAAACTAAACATACATGGTCCAAACAAAACGTGCAAAACAGAGAATGTGATTTATCTCATCACATGTAAGATCTGTGGCCTTCAGTACGTGGGAGAAACTGAAAAGCTACACAAAAGGATAAACCTTCATAGATCTGATTGGATGACAAAAAAGCTGTACAGAAGCCCGGTCGCAGAACACTTCTCCTTCCCTGGCCACACTTTCAGTGATATAATACTTATCGCTATTGCTAACAACCACAGCTGGAGTTCGAAACCAGGAAGGAAAAGGAATCATACTGGATACGCCGCCTTAGAACATTGAAACCAAGCGGTCTAAACCAAGAAGACTAGAAAATGAAAACTATGCACTAGTAGAATTTAACATTTTCTAAATCTTCTTATTATCCTTCAATTTTTACTATAAGAATAACAGGTATAGAATCAAATATCCGGGATATAATCTGCGTTACATATGTACACAAAGTAAAAATAGATGTCGCTTTGGCTTGTAGACTTTTAGGGAATTATACAACGTTTTCAGTTTCCGCAACTAGTCTATACAAGCTGGTTGTATTTATAGTTTTAGCACATGTGAAGACAGAAATGTAGAGGTTCACAAACACAACGTTTTTGTGTTTATTTGTTTGTCGTAACTATGTGTTGTATTTGCCTTTGAAAAAGACTCATTAAGAGTCGAAAGCGCTTAGGCTAGTTAGTTACTAGTTTCGTACTGTTCGTCGTCAGTTTATTGCATATATATATATATATATATAGATATATATATATATATATATATATATATATATATATATATATATATATATATATATATGAATGTTTTTCTGATTAGATATAAGGAAATTATTTAACGACAGAGGTAGTAAAGATTGTAATATTGGCGAGTAAAAGCAATCCTTTCTAATCCACAAAATAAAATTCCATAAAAGGAAGTTCCAATTTTTACAATAATTTTATTTTAGAGCTTTACCTTCCGAAAAGAAAGATTTTAAAGACTGTTACCTTACTTGGATAGATTCTGGTTCTTTTATTTCGCTAATTTCTGCATTTAAACATAAATTTCGGCCTTGCTAGAACTGTACGTAAATTAGGCGACAGAAGTTACACCCAAATTTCGACGGTGATCTAAATTCGGTTTACAATCATCGCTTATGAATAACCTATTTCTGCATCGTTTTGAAACATGCTTATGACTCTCTCTCTCTCTCTCTCTCTCTCTCTCTCTCTCTCTCTCTCTCTCTCTCTCTCTCTCTGCTACAAAACAAGACAGTTTTAGTATCAAAATTGTTTCAGTGGCGATTTTATATATATATATATATATATATATATATATATATATATATATATATATATATATTCGTATATATACACATTCTATATATATATATATATATATATATATATATATATATATATATATATATATATATATATATATTCGTATATATACACATACTATATATATATATATCTAATCGCTACTTAAACAATTTTGTTACTACAACTGTGTTGTTTTGTAGCACAGAGAGAGAGAGAGAGAGAGAGAGAGAGAGAGAGAGAGAGAGAGAGAGAGAGAGAGAGAGAGAGAGAGAGAGAGAGAGAGAGAGAGAGAGAGAGAGAGAGGAAATGGGCCTAAATATAGGAAAGCAGATTTGACCAACATGCAATGAGGATAGATATGTTTCCTAGACGAGCGAAGAAACGCAGTTGGAAAAGTGATGTCGCTACTCTGCTCACAAGGGGGCCCACACGTAAATCCAGAAGACGCTGCCAAAATTATCAAAATCGAGCCTGCGTTTGCTAAGTCCTTTTCTGCTTGTGCAGATCAATTTATTTTAGTGTATCGTTATGTAATCCAAATGGTTTATATAACTCAATAAGTACAAAGTTAGAATTATAAAGGAAATGCATCGCCTTTATTGGTGTGGATCTCTCGCAGCCTTTCACGTATGATTGAGATGGCTTGCTATGGGAGGACCCCTTGTACCGAAACATGTAAAGGATTTATGTGTTTTATCGATAAATTGTCTGAGTTTGACACCAGCACATTTTATTATAAATGTACGTAAAATTTAAATAGACAACGAAAACGTTAATTATTCATGCAGGTTTATTTAATGCAATTCACAAAGAAATTTAAATAAAATAAAATAATTACAATACTACATAATAGCTATGTAACACCAAGATTACCTAAAAGTTATGTAACACCAATATTACATTATATCATTATATATATATATATATATATATATATATATATATATATATATATATATATATATATATATATATATATATATATATATATATATATATACAATACCAAGAGTACCTTATAGTTATGTAACACAAATTTTTGCATAATAGCTATGTTGCACCAAAATTACCTAATAGTTATGTAACACCAATATATTTTGTGAGTTTGAAAGCAAATGTATTTACAATGCATATTTTTGGTCATGTAGGTATTTAGAAAAGTTGTGCGAATAGTTATAAATCTTCTGTTAGACCTTACTAAGAGAAATCATATCAAAGTTCTTTCACTGTCCACGAAATTACAGGGTATTTGTTTGTTTTCAATCAATGAGTCGTAACAATTCAAGAATAGGTTTTCATATGAAAAAATCAGTCTTTTAGGACATGTATCGACGAATATAAAAATTAACAGTTTCGGAAAAGTTTGACTCTGTTTCAAATATCACAAAAATAAATATTTCCCGCGTATAAATATGAGTATACATATGTATTCGGACACAACACCTTTTCTCTTTAGGTGGCGTAATAAGTGCGTCAACTACGAATCCAATAAACTACGAGGCCATGACAGACAAGGTGTTTACATTCAAGGTTTCAGTCACCGACGGAAGGCACACCGTAACCCAAAATCTCGTTATCCGTATTTCCAATGTGAATGAAGGACTGTCCTTTGCCCAGGATACATACAGAATAGTTGCCAATGAAAGTCTGGTACGTCAAGCTAATGGTTGATGAGAATATTATCCGTTATGGATCTTACGTGTGTGCGTCGATCCTCGTATTTATGCCTTATAATCCGCCCTATAACGTTAAAATTCTTTCTGGACGGGTGTTTATAATAGCAAAAAACTGACTTAGCACACAGATATTGATTCTTCCATTTTTGAACAGAAATGGATAACACATACAAAAGACACTTCTTTAGAAGATACCAGTATATGATGTGTGGTTAATAATAGAAATGACAGCATACGTGCCATGAGGAATTATATTAAAACCGCCCTCTGAGATCAGAACAAACAAAAATAGTGATAAATTTAAACATAATACTTAGAAAAAATGAAGAGCAAACTAGAAAGTTAATAGTGGGCTGGACAGTAAAAAAGGCTGATGTCAACTTACATTCATTTCTGACCCCCCCCCGTGATTGTGTACATAAATATTATCAAAAAAACATCGAAGATTTTATTTTCTGTAGTAGGCTAGACATTTGTCTACTGGGATTAAAGGATCTTGTTCCTGATAAATACACAAAAATAAGTTTTAGCCAAAGTATCTATGAATGAAAATGTTTGATGGGCTACTAGTATTCCTGATATCTTTATAATGCCCTTCAATAAGATCACAGAGGTGTCATATATTTATTTTAATTTTTTTTAGAGTCAGATCCAAGTAACTTTTTTAAATTGCTTCTTGAATATTACTTAGCCCGTTTGGTACTTTTTTATGTGTCAAGGGTGTTGAATTGTACTGGACCAGAGTTTCTTTTGCCCTTGGTATCTATACACGAATATTGACTACAGCATTAGTTTCAAATCATTTGAACTGATATTTAATTATCAATCAGCTTTTCTGTAAATTCAAGAAACTAAAAAAAGTATTCTGGTTCTTTAAAACCATGGAAAAACTTTAGTTGTTTTGCTGTGCTGTTAAACACCCCCAACCAAATATTGTATTGTATTGTATTGTATTGTATTGTATTGTATTGTATTGTATTGTATTGTATTGTATTGTATTGTATTGTATTGTATTGTATTGTATTGTATTGTATTGTATTGTATTGTATTGTATTGCAGGCTGGCACACAGCTTCCGAATCCTGGATTTGTTGTAACTGACATTGATGTTGTGGATACACGCACATTCAAGCAGGATTGCGGTGCTAATAATGGATACATGTTAATGAATTCCGCTAACGGTATACTTACGTTTGCCGTCGATTACGATCTTGACGTTCCAGGAAAGCCGACCATGATCACCTGTATTGTAACTGCCACTGACAGCGGAGGTCTGACAGCAACAACAACACTATCAATTACACTGAGTAAGAAAACATATGAGCCTTCTATCTTTGTATAGGTGTGTTTCTCTGTCTGTCAGTTGGTCGCATCTTTTCCATTACCTGGCCGAAACCGATTCCTTGTGACGTTAGAGATGATGCAACATCTTTGTTGTATTACAATATTAAGTATCAGCTGTAGTGAAATCATACCGACAACATAATTTGAATGCTGATAGCTTATCAACTACAGCTAACATTTTTTTGCCCATTAAATCGCCAGAGAACTCCAACACATTCGCTTCCTTTTTTATATGTTGACATCACTGTGAAGGATATATCATTTCCAGATTCTGTCATTAACACTCGTATTTTTTTCTGCTTATAACCTTTACCCATGCACTAGTGACTTAAGTACACACGAATTCTCATTTTAAATACAGAGAAATGAGGGTCTTTTAACTCTAAGATAAGGAAAAAGCATTCAGAAAGGCTTTCTGCCTTTTCATAAGATACGCATTTCGGTGATTGTATCAAAATTTGAAAAAAGTAACAAAAGCAGCTTGTAAGTTTGTTCGAAAGAAAGACTCGTGTGACAATTTATAATACGAGCAACATAACAAAACTGTGCTTGGTGAAAGCTATACATCACACACACATGAAGATGATGATAGATACATCTATTTCATTATGACACTAATTATTGTCCTCCCTTTCCTCCTCCTTAACATTGTCATCATCATCATCATGCCATATTTATCAACATCATTAATGAGAATGAAGATAAGAGCAATAAGAATAACCATAATGACATAACGTGTTATTATTATTATTATTATTATTATTATTATTATTATTATTATTATTTAAAAGAGACAACTTGAATGTGATAATGTCCATAGGTCACACCATTTTACAAAACATAAAACTGATGTATGTGACTTATACTTATATAATTTTGTCCAGCATCATGTTCAGACTTCATGGCGTCATGCTACCGGACAAGTCAATTAATATGAGAAAATGAGAAATAAAATAAATATGGGTGGTTGCTACTAAAGACATATTATAGAGAAGTTAATGGCCTGTCAGCATGCATTCATTAACTTCAGGAACAGTCTAGGTTTAATTTGAACGGTTAAATTTTTAGACTATACTACTGAAATATACCCGATAACCTATGTCTTGACTGTTTTGTTCTTAAACTAAATAACAGTAAGAACCAAAACCAACAAGTTTTGCAAAACTATGAAATAATCTAATTCTCTAAGATATAAAATGAAAATTTAACAGGAACTTGAATTATGAATTAAATCTAAAATAATCCCAAAAGGTTCTACATCAGTCCAAAAAATTGAAAGTTCGAATAAATTCCAAGTCCTCGAATATGATGTGATGTGCCAACAGTAATCAGGTTCACGATGTCATTGTCCATAATTCTTTTAAATAATTTTGCAATAGTCATAGAATAATATTTTAACCTAAACAGTAGTATGAGCACTTTGTTAATGCAATGAATACTTCAAGCAAAAGTTTCCTCTCAAGTTAAATCTAAACATAACATTAAAAACATCTATGGAATGATAGTAAAACATGAAATAAGACAGAAATAATTGATCAACTCTCATCCTTATATATACACAAAAATATATTAACACCCAAATTGAAACGTTTGGCATAAAACGAGGAATAAGGAAAAATAGGTCACCAAAGTCTTTGACGAAGATCTGGCAATATATGAAGACAAGGAACTCCTTACGATCCCCATTTTTGCAACTGTTTCTTGTAAATATCTAAACTAGAACTAAACAAAACTATACTAATAGGGCATGTACAGTGTTTGCTTATAGACGACTCACATAATCCCTCGCTTCAATGAATTTGTAACATATATGATTATTACAGAATGACAGTAATGTACTACAGATATTGCATAACTAAGCAATAAGTATCTGCGTAATGCTGAATAAGGAGAATGGTGTGTAAACGGTGCTAAAATCAAGAACGATTATCTGTGGCGAAACCATGTAATGCTATATTTTGTACACAAAAGTAAAGGATCATACAGGGTTTACTTTAAAACCAAATCTGTCAGAAAATCTGGAACCAGGCAAATTGTATTTTATCTTCATTGATGAAGGATCGAGTCGAAAATCGCAACATGTTTTTGGATCCTCGGTAGATCTGGAAAACTTGACTCAATCGGCAATTAAAATTTTGGTGTTTATGTACAAACGATGGAATGTAATTGCATTCATCAATCTACGTAGAACTGAACCGACCGTGTGTTAATGAAAGTCACTATAAGACAGGAATTGCATAGTTAAGTAGTGTTTGAACTTATTGTTTATGGAATTAAATATTAATAAAGCAATAAATAAAATATGCATGATTGCAACGATTTATGTGCATTAATTAGTTTTTTGAATGAACTATTCTGATGTTTCTAGAGGAAGTTAATGACCATACTCCAACATTCTCGCCGTCCTCCTACACCTTCTACATCTACAATAATTCAGCACCTGGTACTGTGCTTGGCAATGTATTAGCAAAGGATGCAGATATCGGGACGAACGGACAGTTTATGTTCAGTAATGACCAAACTGGACTCGGTCAAAACTACTTCGATGTGTCTTCAACTGGTCGCGTTACGCTTCAAGGAAGTCTTAATGGAATTAAAGGAGGAACAAATTTGCCTTTCACCGTTTATGCAACAGATACCGGGTCCCCGCCTAGGGTAGGTTCAGCTTCAATATTAGTAATTGTATTGGAGGCAACAACGACAACCGCTAGCACAACGACAACTGGCTACAAAACATTCATCGAGGACGAAAGAAACATTGTGTGGATTGTCTTTCTCGCTCTACTTGGTCTTTTACTGGCTTTGTTGATAACCTGGATTTGCTGGAGATACTTAAGAAATTGGCCAATCGGATTTGACCCATTTAGAGAATGGTACGTACAAATATTAACATATATAAGCTAAAAAAATATTTTTTTTAGACAATAAGGATATACATGTACAAATAAGCAGGCTAGACGTGCTTTGGTAAATAATGGGGATAAAATTGACAAATGTAGTTATGTGTTAGAAACAGAATAGAATACGTGTTTCACTTGTGGTACACCGATTTTCATAAACATAACTCCGAAGTTGTCTATTTGGAAAGTATTTTCTTTCCTGCCCCATTGTATGTATGTATGTATGTATGTATGTATGTATGTATGTATGTATGTATGTATGTATGTATGTATGTATGTATGTATGTATGTATGTATGTATGTATGTATGTATGTATGTATGTATGTATGTATGTGTCTCGAATGATCTTTCTATCGAGCTGTGTTGGCTTACTTGTTAAATTGCAAGGCTAACAATCGTTAGATTATGTGTTCGGATTCTTTCCAGACATGCCAGGTCTACTTATGTTGTGTCAAAATCGATAAGATAGTTTACTTCGAATGCCTTTTTACTGAATAAATTGTTATGTCTATATATTTAATATTAATAAAACTGTCGTCAATTATACAGTTCCAGGAATTGCAGAAACCCAAAATGGTGTAGAGATTTATTCAAGAATTGCTGTAAAGGTTCTGATAGATCTCGTCCAGTATTTAAGAGATGGCAGCCGAAGTCAAAGAAACCAGGGAAAGAAATGCCACGAGCACGAAATATATCTTCAGAATTCAATATACCCTTGACTCCAGCACGAGGTAAAATTAATAATTATGCTATTTTCTTTATAAGTCTGCTTCCAGAAATCAAGCGAAGCAATTGTCTGCTTGTTTTCTCCTAGCACGTTAATTTGCTCTAATCCTGTTGATCTGTCTACTGTAGTCGACATTTAGTTTTAAATATGCACTAGAGTTAGCCAAGGCACAAATCTGAACAAGTTATTTGCACCTTTTCATATGACAATGCAAGTAAATAACAATGACATTGTTTTTAATTAAGAAAGTTTACCAAAGATAATCTTTAAAGTAATGTATGCTATGTCTTAAAAAAAGTTATGCAACGTCTCGTTTTAGTCTAGAAAATTTTAAAATATAAATTCTACATAATGTCCAAATATTTTTAATTGTTCGATTATAATTATGTATTGAGAAAATGTTGGCGCATCTTCTACATTTAAATAATTTTAATGTTTACAAAAATGAATATTGATTATTGAAAACCCTTGGGATTATATTTACTTTGATGTTTTTGCCCACCTCCATGATTATGGGCCCAGTGATTTGGGGGAATTATGGACCTAATTATGTCGTTTTATTTTCCGAGATATTAAATTTGCCGATATAATTCGATTTTCGTCGACCTCATTTATAACTATTTTCTGGACAAAAAATATTTTGTCTAGTTGTTTCATTTAAAGTTATTTCCCTAATTTCCACTTCGATAAACAAAGTAAAAGAGCGACTACGCGAAGAAAGCATGTAATACAGTATTGTGTAACTAAATTCCACTCAGTTCAAGTATGATTTTGCTCAAAGTATTTAGTGACATTTATGACATTTGATCAATTTGTTATTGCTAAAATGCATTCGTTTGATTTCCAGGTGAAGCTGCTCCTTCGCCAGTGCGACCAGCAGGTACGAGCACACATACATACATACATACATACATACATACATACATACATACATACATACATACATACATACATACATACATACATACATACATACATACATACATACACGAATTAATTTACTTGACAAGTCAAAATATCTTGCTGTTCAGAAGAAAACCATATGACTGAAAGCTCTTTTGGAGTATTGAACAATAATCAAGTTTTCATTTAATATGGCGTTCCACCTTATGCTAAACGAAAATATACTGTTTTGAAATTAAAACGTTTTCACACATGTATACATATTATTAAAACATTTTTCGGACATATATATATATATATATATATATATATATATATATATATATATATATATATATATATATATATATATATATATATACTTTCTTTTGTAGATGACCCCAATTTTCATGTTTATAATTTCTGGCAAGAAAAATGGTAGGTATATATTATATAATTGTAATTGTAATGTTAAATCTGTAAAATTGATTTACACATCAACTATTACTAAAGTGTACATTTGTTGTCAAATATTTTATAGCATAAATACAAATATTTAATTAGGCATTCAACATAGCTTTTATATTTTCGCTCAACTTAAATGAGGTGTATAATGACTAAGTAATTAATCATCGTCAGTCATGCATGGATTCAATTATTTTTTATTCACTATGTGTTAGTAACTATTTATCATGGCATATATAGCCACATTACATTTTAGATTAGAAAATTTTAATGATTATGACAAACAATGAGTTTAAAATATTATTCAATACATTTGTATAAACCTTCATTCATCTGTACGAAAAGCTTGATCACTTTTTCTTCCACATATCAGAAGCAATTTGGTGCTATTTGAGTCTTAAAAAATACGACATATTGAGAGAAAACGCAATGTCAATCACCAAGCTGCTACATTAAATCATAGGCGAGAGACTTTGAAATTCAAGATGTTTAATCACTTTGCACATTTTTTTTCCGCCAATATTTGTTGAGGTTCAAATTTCATCAAATATTACATGGTTCTTACATAGGTAATTGACATTTCAACACATGAAAGGCAAAACATGTAGCTGATTTTAAAAGCAGCATACACATTGCTACACATAATGGTAGTTGATATCGATTGATATTTTTATTTGCTTTTTTTGCAGGCATGGAGACAACAAAATGATTGTTTAGAAGTCACATGAAAGCCAGAAGAAAATTTGAATCAGCAATGCACAGAAGAAAACAAACTTCAGAATAGATTGTCTCAACAAATTTTTGTTCTTCCTATGTGAGCTATATTTTATTTCATTAATTTGTATATATGGCTGAAATGGCGATTAAAACACGTGTGATGTATAAGATATTCCTTGATAGGTAGGAATAATTTTTATTGACATAAACAGGTTCTTCTAAAATAGTAGTATTTGTTTAAAGACATCATTTAAAAATCGAAACCATTCATCTCAGTACTTTTTTTTTTGATGTTTTGTATAAATATATACGTTTAAAACATTGTGACAATTTGCGAAATTTCTGAGATTGACACTGAGAAAGTTTCAATTACTCTTTTCAAACGGAAATGTATTTTTTTTTATCTTTACTCACCTTCAAACCTTAGGAAACCTAAAGTACACATAGAGTTTATTTTTTTGATGATGTTAAAATTGTTGTAAAATGTTTTATGCTGTCTTTACCATGATGATGATACACTGGGTAAGCACTATCGGCCACTTAAATTATAAATTCAATTTTATGTTCCGAAATGCTGCTAATGCAAGCGTCCATTCATGATTTTTCTATAATGACAGCTAATATTCAATCAGTAATATCATCATAATAGTAATAATAATAATAATCATCATCATCATCATCATCAGTCATGGAGTCTGGCAGAAAACCGTACAACCAGCGTCCTCAATTCCTCTGATTTTCTGTCTTTCTCAGTGAGTCTCTCAGTGTCTATCTTGTCCATTCTCCAATGTTGTCTTCCTATCTCTTTCTCTGTCTCCCTCACTTTTTTCTTCCTTGTACGGTGTCTTGCAGGGTTATCTTGGTATGTCATGATGATCGTGAGGCATGCACATACCACCGTACTTTACCTTTCTCACAGTCGTCAGGAGATCGTCGCGAGGCCCGATGGCTTGTTTTATCCTATGCCGTATTTCTCCATTGGTCTTTGTATGAGACGCCGAGGATCTTTAGGAAGCATTTCATCTCTGTGGCCTGTATCCTTTACTGTATGTCATCTGTTATGGTCCATGATTCACAGGCGTAGATAAATATGGAGATCATCAGTGATTGCATCAGTCTGACCATTGAACTGAGTGCGTTGTTCTTGTCGTTCCATATGGGTTTCTGTTTTGTCAGAGCTGCTCATGTCTGCGCTATCCTGGAGGGTACTTCAGGCTTCAATTCTTCATCTATTACAATTGCCCCCAAATTCTTGAAGCTATGGACTGTTTTTAAATTCATACCTAGGATCCGTATGTCACTGCTGATGCCCTTTTTCTTGTTGGTGATCAGTTTGGTCTTCTGTGTACTGATTTCCATGCTGTAGGCTACATGTTTTGTGAGGCTCTCTACTCAGCTAGATAGTTCATGCTTATTTCCTACTAGTCCATCAATATCGTCGTCAAAACTTAACTTGATGATTCTTCGGCAACCGAATCTGGCTGTCTCTTTATGCTTTTTAAGCGCGTCAGCCATGATTCTCTTCAGAAAGATGTTGCATAGTGTTGGAGAGAGCAGACAGCCTTGTCTGATTCCGACTGTCGTTCTGAACCAGTCCTCTATGCTGACGTTGAAGTTAACTGCACTGTTGCCCTTGTCATAGAGGTTCTCTATTACTGTGATGAGGTTGGCATTGATATTATACAGTCTCATGGTCTCCCACAAGACTGCATGCCATACCATGTCAAATACCGTCTTGAAAAAATCCAAGAAGACGTGATACAAGTGTTGCTGATGATGGCGGTACTTCGCACAGAATATCATGAGGTTTAAGATCTGCTCTGTTGTGCTGCACCCTGCTCTGAAACCTGCCTTCTCTTCGGCAATGGTCTTTTCAGCCTGTAGCTTTAGTCTGTAACCTCAACATAACTGTGCTTGGATGTCTTGTAAGGCTAATTGTATGGTGGTTTAAACACTGTTGCAAGTCGCCTTTCTTTGGGAGGGTGATGATCAATGAGCATAGCATACGTCTGGTATAAACATTGCTTTAAATTTGACGAATAATTAAATTGCTTAGAATTGCCACTAATATGTATGGAGGTTACATACTTAATATGAGTAATTCGACGTAGCAGTTTTAAATTCTCTTTTAGAATGGGCAAAGTGGTAATATGAAACGCTTGCATGTAAGTATGAATATAATCTCAATATCAAATTTAGAAAGGTTTTCAATAGTTGTAAACTACATACATGTGGTTCCTATAAAATGATATGTAAGCTTGATTATTATTGAATGTTCTCTTACAATGTAGCAGGCATTACCTCCAGCCTAATAAAGGTGCGGATGTGACGAAGCTAGAAAGTTTAATTCGCTAGGTTAGGTTACAGAGCGCCTTCATAATTTGAGCCGATTTATTAGATCTGTTGAAGCAGATTTTATTTTTAGAGGACTTCTTACTGGAGTGTCCTTAACAGCTACGTAAAAGATATATTGACTTGAGTAGGGTACTGGTTTACAGTGCGTTCATGATGAAAATAGAACAGCGTTCCTGAAAATTAGGACAGTCGACATTAAACTATTGAAAGAAACATATTGATTATAATAGAAATATGGTATAACCAGTACGCATTATGGAACAAAAACATTATAGCCAACAGGAACGTATATTGATAGGTTTTATTTTATTCATACAGATGATCAACCAAATCATGTAAGACTTGCAAAAACAACTGCGATAGCAATGAAGAAAAAGCGTATCTCCTGCTCAGACCTGTTTGGCAGGTCAAACATGTATTTTCAAGTGCCACGATACATTCTGTGGAGAATTAATAAGTTTTCAGAGTGACAAAAGTGGACTCAAGAAAAATTCAATTTATGGAAAGTTTTTATTGTGAGTGTTTGTAGTTAACACAGTGTGCAAGCGAAGGTTTTCCAGCGTATTGTGGTTAGATGTATCTAGCAATCTTGGTTAGCTTATGGGAGTCAGTGTTCAAGCGAGTGTTTTCTATTCTAGCGCATTGTGGTTAGATATATGAATTGTAAAATTAAAATAAGGTTAATCTTTAAGACACACAATCAACGGCTTTTATACAGTTCTATTCGTCACATTTCAATAATACTTTTAATTACATTACCTGAGTTATTTATGTAGTAATAACGATCTAGGTAGGATTAGAACATGCAGAGTGATTATTAGAAATTGAAGAAACTATTAGGACTAACTTGACTAATTATGACCGATCTAACCTGTACTTAGCCACTGCTAGCTTAAAAGTATAAACAAAAATACATGAATCGACAGAAGATACTATCAATATTACTACAAGAAGATTTCTTTCAATATAGGTCACTTTTGCTACTTAATATTGACATTGGTATTTATATCCTTTGTTATAAAGTTTATCAAGAATTAACAAGCTACATATGGATATATATATATCCTGCTGGCAAGAGACATTTACTAAATTTACACAGAAAACAAGGAAGTCTCATCTGATAAAAAATCAAAATGGAATGGATGTAAAGTGAATGAGATATTTCCATGGTATGGAACTAATTTCATTAATTTATGCCCTGTGAAATGTATTGCTCAAGACTGCTTGATGGTATTGGTATTTTACGGGAAAAAAAAGGAAAAAGAAAAGCCGACAAAGTTTATCCCACTCAACGGTTATTACATGAGGAAACTCTCCATTTATCTGTATAGAAATAAACATTGATGCTCTTTTCCGTGCCTCTGAAAATGGGCGCCCGAACACAGAGTAGGTGGTTGGATGGGTTTGATTCCACAACTAAACATGTTTTGGCTTACCTATGTACAACTTAACAGCTGACCACATGTCTATCACGCCCCCCCCTCGAAAATAATTGTGCGGTTGCCCTTGCATATGACTTTTGTTTTGTTATTGCTGATACAATTTAGTTCCACTAAAACATCTATAAAACAGGAATCAAAGCGATAGGCGTATGTTTTGAATGGATAACAAAATCGTTCTCAAAAATGGCAGTATATGGAGGACACCACGTGTACAAATATGACATGTCGGTTTAAAGGGAAATTGACATTACGTGTCCGTTTTGAAAGTGTAACATTCTAGATACAAGGAATATATGATTTTAAAAAGTAGATAGGTATAACATTAGTATTGCTCTCTGGATATAAGATGTATTGAACATTAAGATATGGGATTAACATTTTGGTTTGAGAACTGGACGTATAACAATGGGTACAATAAAATTCCGTATAAAGCAATCAGCAAGGTTAACAATAGTTTGCCATTCGGTGTACGGGTATTATGAAATGACTGCTTTGTTAACCTAAACCAACAGTTATTAGGCATAGAAATGATTTGTATTACTCTTAAAAATGTAAACTTACAACGTTGCTTAAATTATGCCACAGTAGACAATATTTATTTTTCTTCAAGTTCTAATAGTAGTAGCTAGTAGTAACGCATGAAAATCAATTTTAAAGCGGTTTGAGAATATATTCATGGAAAAGGATTTTCGCTAAAATATAATAATGTATTTAGTATGCAGTCTCTAAACTATTTACCTGACTTTTGATTATGCTGCCTTAGAGGTAAATGAATTAAATATATATATAACAAAACTGTAAACACTGTATACTGCTGGACATTATACTTCTAAAATTCTACACTATTAATGAGATTGAATTCTGATTAGCGATATATGTTTATGTCAACAAGTAAATGCATGTTTATTATATCAAAAGTAAATATATGAAACAATTGTTCTTGTATCTCTTTTTATTAATGACAATTTTCATTCACCACCCCTCCTTCAGCTCAGTTGCTATAAATAAAGAGTCTCTCAAGAATGTGAAAGATCGAAATGATACGACCTTTTCGGACAAGCCAACATCAAAGTGTAAAATTGTTAAATTTTTAAATAATACAATTTGGGGTTCAGTAATTCATATAGAAGCATAATAACACAAGAAAGCCATAATTTAGGGATTCTCAATCCATATTCAAGATACGTTAATTTCTACCTATATTTCCTTTTCTATTTTCGTTTACCATATATTATCGATGTAATATGCTTATCTACAAACTTTGGTCTAAACAGAAACGTGGAAATTGCAATCAACGATGTCCATGTTTATCAGCTGTTTGTACAGGCGACCACAAGTCTTTATTCATTTACATTTTGTCAAGACTTTGAGATTGGAATAATTTCAACTCCTCCATTTAGATGATCTGGATATCGACTGTTAGAATTGCAAAGCTCCGCGTTGACTTCTTTTCACTATTGCCAATCCAAAGTAGACTAATCATTGAAACTTTGCAAATATTTTCGATAACAATTTCATTGTCTCGAAACTCATCTTAACGTAACCTATGCCAGGAGGTATCTTATTTACTTCCGATGATTTGGTTAATCGGAAAAGTCAACTGAACTTTCGTCCATAGAATTATTATTGTGGGTCAGTAAGAGTAGAAGAAATAGCCTAATTTTAAAAATTCCACAAGTTAAATGATTATAGTAATGGAAAAGTTAACAGAATTCATAAATGTGACCAAAACATACACCTACTAATTAACAAATCATTTGGGTTGACCAACACCCAGTTATCTAATGATCAGCACGTACACTTACACAAAGAGACGGATTGTGAAAGAATAGGAGCTGAAATGAAAATAGAAGTAAAAGCCAATATAAAGACAAAACTAAACACCCATTATGCCCTATAACCTCTCTACCATCCTCATATATACACAACTACCACCTCTATAATCCTAATAATCCTGACAGTGAAGTTTAAGGAAGGAAGAGGGTAAGACTATACTTACAATATACACAAAATACACACACGCATATATATATATATATATATATATATATATATATATATATATATATATATATATATATATATATATATATATATATATATATATATATATACTATTGCACAAACGAGTAAGTGTGCACGCACACTATACATACAAACATGCATATATTCTACAACATTCAACACAGAAGAATGGTGAATAGGTTTACCTTTAGGTTGTGAAAGTCTGTTTCTAAAGAACTTGGTGACCCTAAACAGACCTTTTGTGAAGTTTACATATATAACTTATATAACCTATATAAGTTTACCTATAACAACTTTTTCCGCTCTTCATAAATATAGACTTATACTCTCAGCAGGCAAACTTGCCTTTCAATATAAACTCTTGTCTCCATATTGAATTGTACATGATCCTGGCGATGGACAACGATGACTCTACAACAATAAGGTTGTTGAATCAGGGCGAGTTTTCTCTTTTCCGGTTAGAATATTTTTTAATTCCGTTACAGATGATATTGTGAAAAAGGTAAAACATTTAGCGAATCTTACTGATGCATGAGATACAATACATCTTGCTGTTGCACTTCTGACAACATAATGAAACACAAGAACTTATCTCCAGGATTTGACGGAGGCGTTTTCGTCATCACATCTGGATTGTGTATTAAAGCTGTTTAAATTACTCCATGCAAAGTTTACACATGTATTTGTATATGATGTAATATCATAAAATACAGAGATTTCCACTGGCATACTAAAACGAGATTACACGCAAAATCATAAATGAATAGGCATATGAAATGTACATTGAGAACAGTATAAAAACGATTATATAACCTCAAATATATGCCTAAACAAATAAGGGAATGCATAACGAATGGATGTAGGTAGGACTGGAACAGACGTTCTTTTGTTCAGATATACATTTTTCAAAAGGAAAATAATTTGCTGTCTATTATTACATCATAAATAAAAGAAAAATCCGTTTGTTTAAATGCAATATAGTGTTTGACAGTTAGAATTAGTTGTATCTGCATTTCTCGCAAATGTGTTATCACACAATTTCCCCTTATAAGCACTTGTAGTTCTGATAAAATCTGTGGAATCTTTGTCTGTCGCTAGGGAAATGAAATTTCGATCTCAAAGATAACGTTACAGAATATTTATTGAATAAGAAAAGCTGAGCCAGATTTTAAAACTGTCTGGATATTGCTATCTCCTTCAGAGTTTTTGGCTCACTCAATCTCAATATCCAATCTAGTCCGATTTGGCTTAATAGCTCTTGAATTCTAATGCTTAGAAAAAATTTGTCACACATAGGAACGTACTGGCAGCAACAGACCCCCCCCCAGATATGTCCTCTCCCTTTAGCACTGGTAGAGATGTAGTCATTCCCCTATGAAGCGCACTGTTGCGACAAGTATCTAATTTAGTTTTAAATCCCCGCCCACTCTCCAACCCAAGAAAGGAGACAAAAAAGTTCAAACGCAAAGTGCGCAAGAGCACAAGGTTAACTGCCACATCACCTTTAATGAAATATTGAAAATCATACTGGCTGCTAGATACACCATTTTTAAGACATGTAAAACAAATTCACATATGCAATTAAGGAACCGGTTGTTATATCTAAGGTCAAGTTATGTTTACGCAATTTGCCAATTTCACTTTGTAGATGTCGACCATGAGAGTATTTACTTTTATTACGTACCCATATGCTTAATTTTCAGCTTGGATTATGCAGTTAACTAAATTCTTAATCGATCATATGCTTAGTGGTTATTATCTATACCTCACCGTATTGAATGGATACAACAGTGTGTCGGAGCATCTAACTGTATCCATATCTGGTAAATCCATGATTGTATTGAAATTGCTTAGTTTGCTGATGACAGCATTACTCTGGTACAGGGTATGAAAATTTTAGAACATGTTACAGCTTGAGTATATAGTACCGGCTAGGTATAAAGCAAATAAAGACATTTTACTTCCGTGCCTACTAACCATCCTAAAAACGTTTAATTCAACGCATTTTGAAATTCGATAAAACATATAACGGTTACAATTAGGATATATCTAAAAATGGAATATATATGTTAAGTTGGCTTATTAAATATTTGTTAATTAGAAATGTACGTTTTATGGTCTACCCTTTGATTTATTTTTAAATGATTTTATTCATACGATCAAGGTAAAAAGTTTTTGTTTTCGTCAATTACAGACCTACATCAATACAGTGGTTAATCGTCATCCAAACATTGAAATATGATCATAGATTTTGTACGCAGACCTAGATAAATACAGTGGTTAATCGTCATCCAAACATTGAAATATGATCATTGATTTATTACACAGACCTACATCAATACAGAGGTTAATCGTCATCCAAACATTGAAATATGATCCTTGATTTTATACACAGACCTACATCAATACCGTGGTTGTTCGCCATCCAACGATTTAAGTATGATTCTAGATTTTGTAGGTAGACCTGCATTAATACAGCAGCTAATCGTCGTCGAAACATACACGTAAAATCAGTGATTTAATATTGATATAAATATGGCAGTTATTCGTTATCTTAACATTTAAGTAAGGTCAGTGATGCGTGAAATTAATTTTTACGTTCTTTCAAATAACTTTTAGGTCAGCGAAATGACAAAACTTTTACTGCATCAAAATATATAGCGGTATTTTATAAAAGAAAACTTTGCCAAAAAGGAAACGACAAAACAATAGTGCATTCTACAACCAAACGGTTGAGCAATAACGTACTAATGACACTTTCAAGCATGGCATTCAGTAACATACATGCAACTCGTTTATGTGACAACCGCTTTGCAGTTATGTAAACGATGGATAAGGTTCTAATTTTACATAGACAACAACTTTCTTACAACTGTTAAGAAAATGGTGAACAAATATTTAGCTAAGATATTCTTTAATATATATGAAGTGGTGAGGGCGTGGCAAAAGAGGAACTTTCAATTTTTGTATCTGCTTCTTTAGTGGATGTACACATTTTTGGAGCCATTTATAATGATAACATTTTTCATGATTAACATATAGTTAAGAAAACGTAGACAAGCTATTAACGTAAATTAATTTAGCTATCATTACATAGGCATAGTTGATCCAGAGATTTTTGAATTAGGATTTGAATCAAATAATTTGTGGATTTATATTTTTATTGATATTAATTAAAGACTATAAAACCATATATATATATATATATATATATATATATATATATATATATATATATATATATATATATATATATATATATATATATACAGAGAGAGAGAGAGAGAGAGAGAGAGAGAGAGAGAGAGAGAGAGAGAGAGAGAGATGGTAAGTTCTTGTACGATTAACGTTAACGGCTATGATAAAAATTGCAATATTGATACCAACGATTCAGTTTAATCTTGATTCCTTTTTTCTCTCGCGTATAGTTATTTGCCATTTAAAGTTGCATCTAGCAGCAACTGCAGATATACAGGAACACTTCATTTATTTTTTAACAAAGGCACATATTACTCCCACTGAGCGCGTGTTCCAGCAGCGGTGAAATAATTCTTTTCATCCTCGATGGCGAGATAAGTACGTCGACTTTGAATGCAATAAACTACGAGGCTGTGACCGACAAGGTGTTTACATTAAAATTGTCAGTCATCGATAGAAAACTCACTGCAATTTCGTGATCCTTATTTCCAGTGTGGAAGAAGGATTCCTCTTCATAGTGCCTATAAATATCAAATTAATATTGTAGTGACATATTTCGTGCGGAGATGCATGCTATGCTTTTGTAGCAAATACCTGCTAATCTGGCGGGATATAACATTCCGGATAAAGTCCTATTGCTTCTCTCGTATCACATATCTGCATATTTTACATCAATTATGAGGTTAATATAATAAAACAATCTTTAAAAATTAGATTCTTTTGTGGACGAAAACACGCCAATAGCTGCGTTACGCGCAATTTCACTAAGCTCCACTATCAAATTATTTCATAAAGTAATAATGCTACCTATTCAGTGGTAGAGATTCACAAAAAAGTTTAGACATAACATAATGGTTTTATGATATTTAAAACATTAAGCTACTGATTATGATTGATCCACATGGTACTTAGCCATTCGGTGCTTAAAACTAAAGTAAAACATAGAAATGGAATTATGCACATTATTAGACAGAATTATATGATACGGTACGGACAATCGCAGTGTTTTTGGAAAGTAGTAGCATGACAACAGCATATTTAATTTTTTTCAATGAACTAGCTCAATGTTTTCTAGCCCCCATCTCTTTGTATTCACATCACGTGGGGACGCCTAAGCGTGAACGTTAACAACCAGAGCCAGAAAGAGGCTTAACCTAAATCAATAGCGACCAAAACTGATAAGCGCATGTTTCTAAACTTGTAATATGAACTTCGTTGATGTGACAAATTCACCCACAAATGAATACACAATTATATGCATAAATACCAGGCGCAAATGAGAGACTTAAAATTATTATTTCATGACGTTTTATTTGTTCGATTACACGGGAGCATTCATAGATATGCATATATTAAGCCAAGGAATACTAATTCAAAATGGTAAAGCCTTCACATTTCCAACCAGCCTCTTAAATTCAACCAAGAGTCGTTTTACTTGTAAAGTCTTCTTGATGCGCTAGTAAATTATCGACTTATGCTTTGGATCAAGATATTGCAGGTTTGAATTCCACCCGTGTAAAATATATTTTCTAATACCTGATGAAACGTCGAAGTTTTGTACATGAAAAAAAGTAACTCTGTAAGGACAATATTAAGTCCGATGGCATCAAAAAATGTTCTTTGAGATTCTTTTTATTTTGAAAACAATCCCTGAGCCTTCTGGCAGACGTAAGAACTTTATGTATAACAGCCTAAAGTAGGTAGCATGCTTATAATCTCAAAGATATAGCTAATATTGAATAATTTCCTTCCTGTGTCTAAAATGGCGAATTGTTAACAGATGAGTTATTTTTCTGAAAGATTTTGAGCATATCTCATAAAGTGAAGATTTAAAAAACCAATAAGCACATGTACCTAAAATAAATCGAGAAAACTGCAACGTATTGATGATATTTTTTTGCTGCTTGTTAAAATTTGTTCGTTTATAGTACGAACCTGCCTGCCATTGCAGACAGAAGCAAACAAAATCAAACTATACAAACTCAACAAAATGTCTAGTACCATTTGATGTAATATAATCGTCTTATAACCCTGCATCTCACCGAAATATTGAATAGGTTGAAATCATCAGTGATGTTACTGTTAGGATCATAAAAGCTGGTAATTACTTCACTATTGTACTTGATGTTTCTTTGACAACAATCACACGTTGCCTTTACTATTATTTTATTAAAACTCCGTACCAGTTTAAGTTTCCTGGCAATATATTTGTACGTCCATAATGATATATTGTTTTCACCTCCTTTTTGTATTCTTCAATTTCAGTGGTAGTAAAGCTACCGTCGTGTTGTCTTCTGCAGAACCCAATAATGTGAAGATTGTTCTTTTAACCATTTATAAAGAACGAATATAACAAACGTTGGCGGCGACAATGTTCATAAAACATTTGATAACTATGTTTACATTGGAATTAGTAATGTAAAATACAATACGGATGAAATCATTCAATATTATTTCATGTAGAATTTTTAAGTTAACACCAACCGCTGCGTATATACATTTTTAGTCAACAATAATTTCTGAAAAAGATGAATAAAAGATGTCATTAAAGAAATTTAATGCTTTAAAACAGAAGAATTTACTTTCTTAACTCTTTTGGCTGGAAGAAGAGGGAAACATGCATACCACCAACTAGTGAAATACAAGAATTTAAAGTAGAGAACTTTCATAGGAAGCGCAAATGTTATTTAATCAGCAAGATATGGTAGAGGGTACGTACATGTTTTCAAAGAATATATTTCCAAAATAGAACATATGTTGAGCAGTCTATAAAACGTTTGGCTAACACATAGAGGACATACAAAAAATATTAACAAGCCACAGCTACAACCATAGTTCTTATGCTGAAGGAGCAGCTGCTAATTGATGATAGTAAAGAGCAAACCATTATAGACAATTTGTGATGGAAACTATACTGTACATAGCTTTAAAGACGATATATATTCAAACGTTGAAGTAAAGTTACCATTTGGTGAATGGCTAAAACAACTGTTTATAGATAACACTGTGGCATTTTGGGATTATTAAAGATATAATTCGTATTGCAGCGACGTTTGCTCCTTTTATAGAAAATATACTACAAGATTACAACAGGAGGAAACAGATAAACCTATTAAAACGTGTACCAAATTAAATCATATGGGAGTTGAGGTTGAAACTCCAACACGGGATCGTTGCTAAACGAAGTTTAGAAAGATCATGAATAATATCGATTTATTGGTTCAACCAATTTTATAAGATTGTTGCAGGGATCCTTGATATTGCTGGCAGCACAATAATCTCATTTTTAAATAACTCAATAGGTTGTTTCTTACTTGTTTAATCATTTGCTGTTTCTATCATTGGTTGGTTTTGTTTTTCTTTCCTTGTTTCAGAGGAATAGATACATCAAAACAAAATGGACCGACATTAATATCATATTATTAAAGGTAAATTAATTTAGATCCTGTAACTGTCAGGTAGATATTTACCACTTTAGATATTTGTGTAATGGCTAGGTATACTGAAGCATCAAAGTGAGTTCCAGAACAAAGATAAAAGAACTACTCATCTTAATGGAATACCAGCATATGATTGTCACACATGTACATACATTAAATATATTATAAACTATGGAACATATACTATCTTGTGTTTCGTTTTCTTGTTTTTTTTATAGGTTATTCCTCAATTACTTTTTAATCTGTTCCATGTGTATATTATTGTGATTCTCAGTTTACTTTCTAGATCTTCTGAGCTTTTCTTCCACATCCCCTAAGGGCTCATTTATAGTCGAATGTTTCTCAAACTTTAATACTTGTTTTTATTTTTGTCCTGTTTCTATGGCAACCACCACATTTGTCACATTTTTAAGTATCCATTTATTTGTCCGACCAAACATTCCCTAGTCAAATTTGTAAAAATAGATAGAGTATAAGGGGCTGAAAGATTGGAGTTGAATTTCAGTCATTGTCGACTAGCATTTTTACTCTGTGCGGGTATGAACGGTGTATAAAAACGTCTAAGTGCCAAAAACAATGTGGCTGGTAATTATTAATTGTTTTAGTGCTCAACATATACACAGGCTTCACTGCTTCTAACATTGAGAATGCTGTGTTTAATCTCTCATAAATACTGCAAAATCTAACCCTTATGCTAAAAGGGTGTTGAAGGTACTATTAAAATTGTAAGGAATTCCGCTATCACGCCAAAATTAAATACAAGAAGGAGCCAGGTCGAAACGCTCAGAGCTTTTACCAAAACTCTCACAACACAAATTTATATAACGGTGAAGTATTGATAGCGATGTTTAATAATCTTTTGGCAGTGAAAACTAATTTAGAAATCGTTCGTTTAGAAATATCAAAGAAACCGACATTCAACATAAATATAAAATTTTAAATCACGTTAAATACTTACATTTATAAGCACTGTATATCTTTAAATAGTGTAAGAACTATGATTGCTTAAAGTGTTCATTACAATGTATTCTTTTATACAGGCGGACACAAGTTGCTTCATTAAATTATTTTAGTTAAAAAGGATAAATACAAACACAATAACCATTTTACTTTAGTTTTAAAGAGACAATCATTACTAAGTTGGCAAAACTTGAATACAACGTAATATTAAATCTGAAGAAAACACGTAATAGAACAATAAGGGATGAGTTGTGGGAAAATTGAGAATGCTTCAATTTCATTTTACGTACAATATAATCGCGGAAAAATCTATGAAATCGAATATTGTAAGGCGAGTATTATGTGATGAACGTTACCTACACTCTACTATTTATCTTCGTTCACGCAGGTATCAGAGAACCAAGGATATGCAATGTTGTTCTTGTTGTCCTTGTTGAATATATTGAAACGTGTCTTAATTTTAGTGAGTCATTATACAAATATTTAAATATAATCAATATTTTGTTGGAACAAATGTATGAACCCAGGATTCACAGATATTTCTTCTGTGCCAATACCACAAACAATTCTACCATAATCACTTTTAAGACAATCAGTTAAAATAGATTATTTTTCAGTGGCTGAAATTTAAGCTTCCTTGTCTTTAACGAAATTTAGAGACTCAACGTAAAAACGTTTTCAGGATATAGAATGATTGTTGGGAGTTTAATCATCGCTAAATTTCGTATGGTCAGTGTTTGCAGTAGTTAAATTCATGAGAGATTTAATTAATCACCGACAGCTCGTATAGAATCATCTGCATGCTAATTATACATCAAGTTTTCATTAGGAATTCCACACATGACTCTCTATTTGCACAGTTGATTGAGTCTTTCTATATTAGCATTAATACTTCAAAATGCAGCAATTCAATTAAATTCAGTAAACTCCATTCAAAATTGCCAACACTCGTTTGAAAGAATAATATTGTGCATTATGAAGCATCTTAAAGTCTTTTGCATTTGCAAGACCACAGTTTCAGTGAATGAACCGCATGCATTGATGGAGCTGACTGTTCAGTGTTTCATTAACGCTTACCGCAGGGACTTTGACACTGTTACATTGATATCCAGTACGTGCGATACATTACTTATTAAAACAAACTCTGTATGCCTTTTCATCATGAGTTTGGGAGAGAATATGTAAATGTCCAGCCTATTGAACTAATACGTCAATAACTAAATAAATGAATACTCTGTTTACATGCTGCGTTTACAAATCGTAACGGTTAGAGAAATTACGTGGTTTGGTTGTAAATAAATGTGACTTTAAATTTACATCATTATTCTATAATATTTTATATGATTTTCATATGTATAACGGCCATACCTTGCACGAGCGTTTATATAGTATAGTAGTTTATGACTAGAATTTACTGAAAGAATTGAAATATATTGAAATATCAGATTTAAAGAATTGTCCGTTAAACCATTTTAAAATATTGCATTATTTCAAGATATTTGAATGCACTAGTCTGCCAAAGCCCTGATAAATCTCAATGGCCTTGTCCGTAACTCCTTTGAAGAATGTCACAATAGTCAAAGAATAATATTTCATTTCAATATGTACGTTTTAATTCTAGCGAATAAACCAAATATTGTTTTCCTTTCAAATAATATCTAAACATAACAATATACACATATGAAGACAAATTTTACAACATTTTTCTCCCTTTCACAAAGTGATATTTTGTAAATTCCTCTTGAAACTATCCGGTGGAAAATAATCGCCAACATGTAAACAAGTTTTATTATTAGAAACATGACCACAACTATTTATAGGTTCTGAGTCATCTACAGATACTCTTAATATCTTAAAAGAGTAGCTATACCTATTTACAAAATTTAGCAGCAGTGAAAATATTATAACAGCACACACACACTCACATACACACACACAAACACAAAGATACATTCACGGCTGAGTCATACGAAAGACATTGTAGCGATATTTTGGATAAAAGAAAGCAGCAGGGAGGGCGAACCCTACAAAATTTTGCGACAAAATCGATTAAAGCCTCAGAATGCCAAATAGAGCCTTCCTACGAAATCTCATATTTTAACCAAAAAAAAGTAAAGACCCCATTTTACAAATGGAGCCTTAGCGATTTTGTCGTAAATATGTTGTCATAACCACCCTCAAATTGCTGCCATCTACGTCGCAAATATGTTGTCATCTCGCCCTCCCTGCTGCTGATTAATACAAATGATTTAACCAAATATTTGATCAAGTCCAATACGATATCGTGACCGAGAGTCGTGTAAATTTATTGTTATAAATCCATATGGGACTGACTAAGCATGACTAAAGTAATTTTTAAATCCATTGAAGTCCATATCGGAACACCATGTCTGCCAAATATTTTGTAGCGTATATGTATCAACGCCATTGAATACAGCAAGTTATCGCGAATCACTTTTGGAATTTGAGTGTATCGTTGAGTGACATATATCACATCAGTGCTTTTATGCCTACCTCGGGAAAATATTCTAGCAGGGTTCTTTTGATTATCTAACATTACATCATCGTACACTACAAGATAGTTTATGTCTCCATCGAGATCTTCTACTGATGGTGCATCATTAATATCAGTAATAAAGTCAATTACACTTTCACCTTTAATTTCTGATGCATTTTCATTATAATCTTTTAGCACTTCATAGCACCGTTGATCATCTACGGATGGGGCAACTAAATATAATTTATCCTACTTCATAAATCGCATTATCAAATTAAGCAGCAATTGTATTTTATCCGATCCAGATGGTCCGATTATAATAGCACGGACAGAATTTGGAAGCGCTGCGTGGTGTTTCACCGGTTCTCTTCTTTTAGTCGCTGAAAAAGTAATTATATTCATAACGCTATATATAAATTATGGATTTATATTGTGTTAAATGTAAACAGCGTACTGATACAACCGATCAGACAACCATTACAACTAAAAACAATAGACTAGCGCTTACTGGTAAGTGTGTAACATGTGGTACAAAAAAATTTAGATTTTTAAAAAAAAGCAACTCGGAGGTGATATTGCCGCAAAACTTGGAAAACACCCCGGAACCCCATGGGCAAAATACCCCGGAGAAAAACACCTTCCAGGATATAGTTACTGTGGTCCCGGAACGAGATTAGATATCAGACTTGATGATCAAAATCAGCCCCGGCCTGGTGAGTATCCGATAAATGCTATTGATAAGGCATGTCATGCTCATGATGTTGCATATAAAAGCAATAATTTGCAACAAAGACATCTCGCGGATGTAAAATTAATTCATGCGTTAAATGCTATTCCCGATAAATCCTTCAAAGAAAAATTGGCTTCATGGTTGGTCAAATCAGCTATGAAAGGCAAATTAGTGTTAGGTGCTGGTAATTGAAAACACTTGTGTTTTTATAGTATGGAATCTATTATATTTTCTCCGGAAGGATACTGGAGGGGTAAAGCAGCAATCAGTAAACTCGCTAACGCTGCAAAAGTGAAAAAATCCACTGCAAAAGATTGGTTATCCAAACAAGCTATATGGCAAATTTATCTACCACCGCCTAAACAAATTAATTATTCTCATTTTGATGTTACCGTACCCAATGAAGTTCATCAGGCTGATTTATTGTTTTTACCACATGACCATGGTTACAAATACGCGCTAACTGTAGTTGATATTGCGAGTCGATTTAAACAAGCAGAACCATTGAAAACAAAGTCAGCTTCTGAAGTCGCTTCTGCATTTGAAAGGATTTATCGACGAGGTCCTCTAAGATGGCCAAATCTATTACAAGTTGATCCTGGCAAAGAATTTCAAGGTGCTGTTCTATCAACAATGAAAACTCATAGTGTTACAATACGACGGGGGCATACTGCGTTACATCGTGATCAGGCAATTGTAGAACGATTTAATCGAACTCTTGCAGAACGGTTATTTGGATATCAATATGCAAAAGAATTCATCCAAGAAAAACGATCTCGTGAATGGGTCCAAAGGTTACCGAGTGTAGTTGCAGCGTTAAATAATGAGATTACTCGAACTATTAATATGAAACCAAATATTGCAATAAAAAAAGAATATATTCCCGAACAACCGCAGCGGGTTAGCACTCAGCCACTTCTCGGTGATGTTACTGTGAGATATTTATACGAACCAGGAGAGCTTGAAGGCGGTAAAAGAAGAGCTACTGATCCTATATGGAGTGTTACTACGCATAAAATTTCAACTATAACGCGATCAACTGGTAGACCTCCAATCTACAGATTGGATTCAACTGCACCTCAGCGTGGTTTTACACGCGAACAACTACAAGTCATTCCGGACGATACTCAATTACCGCCACATGGTCTTAACTAGCTCCGTTACGTCTATTACACTCAAGACAGGTCAACATCACATTGTTTCTGACATGACCAAGACTGTTATTTTTTCTGTCTACGGTGAATTGTCGAGGGTCTTTATCCGAATACTGCCAGTGCATTATACAATTGCAACTGGCGCAGTGATTATTCTGTTATTCTTTTAATGCGATTATTACTTCAGCATCAATATCAAATTCTCGTTGTTTTTTTTTGTCCTGCTGTTTGTAGCCAGAGAGTTTTTTATTAATGATGCTAATATCAGTGTTATCATCGTTTGCATTAAAATCATCATCGAAAACAATCCTTCGTAGTTGATTTATTCGTCGTACTCTGGACACTGCGAGATAGACTAAATTTGACCATTCAATGCGATTATCAACTATCCAAACAATTGTATCCGTGATGGTCAATCCTTGTGACGAGTGTATTGTTGTTACATAACCAAGCGTCCATGGTGATTTATCAGCGCATAATGCATCTTCTACAGTATTGATATCAACTAGCACAATATCATTTAACACTAGAATCTGTTTCTCCGTCTGGCCTGGAATTTCAACTTCAATATTCTGCTTTCGTGTATCCAATGGTCTATAACACAATGGTACTGGAAACGTTGGGAATTTTTTCTTGTGTAGCTCAAACAACTTTTTCTGAAGTGCGTCTCTGACTATCTTTCTACTTGCTACTACAAAATCATTTGGTTTCCATGTTTCCCAAAAATCATTCATAGGCGTTTCAGAAATTATTTCACGCGCTACTTCACATTGAATTCTATCGTGTTGTAATCTAATTAGTTTTTTAAACTCACGTAACTGCTCATCGAGTGCTCTATAGTCAGTATCAATTTCTTCGTAATAATCAACAAATCCTTTTAACCAATTATGCAGACTTCTACCAACAAATGGTGGTGGTTGACCATGATCGCCGCACAATATAACTTTTGTATTATTTTGCAATAACCAATCAAGAAACATTTTTAATACATCTTCTGAAACAGTACATGCTTCATCCCAAATAATAACCGAAGGAATAAATTTCTCACCCATTCGCTCAGGAGTCCAAGCATCGCCCTTGTATCGAAAAAAACTATGATACGTGCAAGCTTCAACATTTCGTTGTTTTATCTCTCTCGCTAGTCTATGGGTTGGTGTGAGTACAATCATGGACATTCTCTCTCGATATAATTCTATCACACGTGTTGTCTTTCCAGATCCACCACAACCGTTTAAATAAACTGTTTTATATCTACAAATTGGATCTGATATTGGTGGTGCTTTAGACATAGAAAATCCTTTCGAATTTTCACTGATAGAATTATCGTTTTTCAGGTAACTGCTTTTAATCTCAACGTCTGCTGATTCAGAATAATCGCATTGTATTTCACGTTTAATTCGCCATGTTCCCCAAGTCTCTTCGCTATTAGTAAATTTAGTTACCTCTTTGATATATTTTTTATCGACATACATTGAATCAATTGCAACTCTAACTGCTATACTAGGAAATCTATTTATCATTGCAAATAAATTGATAGATGCATAACCCAGCATAGAAGCTCTCAAATGTAGATATGCAGAGCTTTCTCCATCACTGTAAGTAACAATTCTACCTAACTTTGTTTTATTGGACAAAAAGGCTGTTTTACAATTTGCGTATCTATTTTTCTCTACTGCATCTTTAATAACGAAGTCATATTCGGCATCATCTATAATCAATCGTGAGGATTGTCTTTTAAAGTTGAATTTTTTTCCACCTTGTGTAAATTTACCGATTATTCTTCGGCCGAGATCCTTTGCTTCACTATTTCGTTGATTAAATATTTTTTTTGACCATTCAATGATATACTCCTCGTCAGCATCAATATGTTTTCTAGACTTATCGATTATACTATCAAGACATTCTGGTTCTGGTAACCAGACATTGGTTTGTTTTTGATATGAGATAATCGCTTCGCTGACAATCAACGAAACTAACATTTTACAATCAATCATATATCGCAATAACACTATTGGTAACCACATCCTTTCAGTCATGTGTCTACCAATCCAAACATAACAAATACGGATGAAGTCCTTTAGCGAATTCAAATGATACTACGCGAGCAAAACCGGTCAAATCAAAATCAGACAGTGGTCCATTAATAGCAACGCGAGTCATTTCATGTGTGGGATGTCCAAACCGTTTAAAATACTCACCAGCGAATCCATATCCTAGAAAACTTCCTGGATAACAGGCAACGATATCAACTGATATCATACTTTCACGATTGTACTTAACGTTCCATAGACCGCCATGATAATATTCCAGACAGCTGGATTGAACATCCTGTAAAAACCCTTTTCGTGTTGGTTTCCAATTATTTTTCTTTCTTGCAAAATGAGCTGCAACCGATGGAATTGTAAAACAATTTGTAAGTAACTCTTCGTAATCGTCGGATTTTCCATTAAAAACGCTAGCGTTTTCACTGAGACTTATTGCTAGATTTCTCATCCTATTATGTAGACTTTCAGTACGATATAATTCACCGTTAGGTCTCACAAATTGATTGAATTGACATTCTTCATCTTCAAGACTATGAAGTAGCCATACTGATACAGAGTCGTTTTTACACAAACTAGCAATAGCATCGAATAATCTTTCTTCAGTGAGAATGCCATCCTTGGTTAATTCTCCTGGGATATACTTCGCTGTTCTGTCTCGCGGGAATATTGTAACCGCGGATGTCCATGCGTGTTTGTTATGATCAATAATTTTGATTGGAGCTCCATTTTTATTGTATTTCGGTTATCGTTGAAACGGTTATCGGAAATCTCAACTTTTCCAATCTAGCTATATCGGAAATAGTTGCTCCGTTCTCCTTCACTGTTAGCTCCCATTGATCTTTTTTTTACGTCTTAGATCGGTTAATTTATTCCCACGGAGTGCATTTGTAAAGTGTTCTATGATACATTGTGCCACACAATTGAGTGGTTTTTCCACTGACGTTGACTGTTTCATTGGTGCTAGTTTTCCAATGTCAGGTTTCTTATTTAACGGATACATCCCATAAACAATTGCTGTTTCTGGATACGCTTTTTCATAGTATGGTTTATCAATTCCAGTTAACAGCCCTGGTCTGGAATCACGGCTAACAATGACTGTTGTCCTATCTTTGAGAATTGGTTCAAACTTGTCTCTTATGACCCAATCGCCCGATTCTAAATTGATAATGAATTTCACTCTGAGAAAATACCGTTTATTGCCAAGTTGTGATAGTATCATAGCTGCTGTTTCATCATTCATTCTAGCATCAACAACACCATCGATTTTAAATGTTGACCAGGTGTGTGATGCACCGTCCTGTTTAAACTCATTAACACAATCTCGTATTTTCCTAATCAGACTTCTATTATTTATTCTCTCTTTTGGTACGTCTTCGAGGGTTCTATCAAGATTGAATTTAATATTTTTCCAAGGCTTGATTGCCGATAATCTCTTGAATTCTTCATTCATATAAATAAGGCAAACATTTAAATAGAAAATTGTGTTTAAATATAATGAATCACTGCAAATGGCTTATGATTGGATCAGTAACCCCATGCAATAAATCGTGTAGAGGTGAATTCTGTGGACATCACTTACAGAGTGTCAGAAATAATTCGACAGGCCCGTCCTCATGCATAAATTGTGGGGTGGGTGTGAGAGGAAAATCACAATTATGTATCAATTGTGGAGGTAAGCGGTTTAGAGAATTGAAACGTTATTATGATAAACGAATAAAAAACGCTATCATTGACCCTAACCATGACTCTGTCAAAGACAAAATCATAAAACCCCTCAAGACTACATTAATAGATTTATAAATAAAGCAAATGATGAATTAGACAAATAGTATTATTGTATATAAATGGAGCAAGCATTCAGACCTCACCCCGAACTTGTTAATTATGAAATATCTCGTAATGGTGTTGTTAGACACTGTATACTAAAGAAACCTGTGGGATATGTTAATAATCAGGGATATTTGTGTTTTACTGCTGAAAAAAGGGTATATCTCTGTCATAGGGCAGTCTTTGAGTGTTATATGGGACCGATTAAAGATGGCTGTGTTATTGATCACATTGATTCTAATATTCAAAATAATTCTCTTCAAAATTTGCAATGCATTTCTCAAAGTGATAATACAAGAAAGGGAAAGACAGGGACTTGTAAGTCAGTTGGAAAGAGACCAGTACAGTCATTTGATACAGCGACGAATGAAAAATCAATTTTTCAATCAATGAATGCTGCAGGGAAATATTTTGGAATATGTATTCCTTCAGTACGAAAAGTTGCTGAAGGGATTTATCAAACAGCTATCTCAAAGAAAAATGGACATAGAATAAAGTTTTCCTATTTACAAGATAACTCTCAATAGTGATTTATGCTATTTTAGTCCTTTTTGCATGATTTTACAATTCAGACCAATTACCATAGGGTAAAGTAGTCGATTTTCCATATGGAAAAACGCTAAAAGCGTTTCGCGCGTTAATATCATTATGTACATATATTTTTTTCAATACTTATTCGCAATATCCACGCATACATGTAATAAAAAAGTAAATGACAGTAGCTGGAACAGCTGGAACAGCCATATAAACAGGTAGTAAATATGTTTATTGTACCGAAACGCGCGCGTTAACACAAGACACTAGGTCAAGGTTCTATTAATAGATTTTTTAAAAATCCCAATTACGCACGTTAACAGCTGTTTAGATTTTGTATGAAAATGAAATTACTTTGTAATTACAAATAAAATAGATTGTATGTGAGGTCAAAATAGTAAAGCGCATTACATGTAATTTAGTTTTTTTTTTAGTGTGGTAGCTACATGTAATAAAATTATCTATGACGCAGAAAATATAATTCTCGAACCAATCAAGAAATAGCAGGTCCTGAATTGACAGGGATCCCATGACAGAGTTATCTCGTCATGTAAATCCATTATTATTACGATTAAATAAACGTAATATTATAGAAATTAATAAAAATTTTGGAATTATTTAACAATTGTATTTCTTGTTTTAATGTTTTATTTAAATATTTAGTTTCCATTGAAATTACTACACAATTTTCACAATGAAATGCTAGGAAAATAAATACACACTCGCTTATCGATACTGGTCTTATTATCACCTTATATATAATATGAGCCGTAAAAGTTTGGGGCTTTAAGCGAAGCCCAATATGCCAATCAAAACTCCCACGCCATTGACATGGTGTGTGGTTGATTTTTTTCAACTGCAACCATGGTTAATTTCTTGGGTTGCTTTTGATTGGTAGATTGGGTGTAGTAAGTCCGCCTCGTCGTTTCATGTTTGTATTGTCCTGTACTGTCCCTATCATTCATTCATTGTAAATATTACAATACCTTCATTCATTCATTGTAAATATTCATTCATTGTAAATATTCATTCATTGTAAATATTACAATACCTTCATTCATTAATTCATTCTAAATATTCATTCATTGTAAATACCTCATTTATTAAGTTAATTAAGTACATGTAACGTTCTGTCCCCCCCACAACATATCTTCCGGAAGACCTAATATAGCATTTGTTACGTTAGAGCTTCCAATTGGAAGATCTATGTTTGTGGCCCTTGGGCTTATTTAATGCGCAGGCACTCACTGATTTCCAAGAATGTGCTGTCCCCCTCTGGGCCTCTTTGACGTCGTTTGGCGCGAAAGAGGTTTCCAAATGAGGCTTCATGTTATATGTTCAATGTTTGTAAAGAAATCGCTTGGATTTCACGTCTAATGCCCATATAGCCCGCCCTTGAACTCGATTGGGGGGTTATGGTATTGTATAAGTCTTGTATAGGTATTGTATGCCTCCCTTGCCTCGGAACTCGAAAGAGAAAGGGACAGGCATTGTATATGTTTTTTTTTTTTTTGTATGTTGGGAATAAGAATATCTTCGATAAAAATATTTTAAAGATAAGAAAATACATTCAATAAATGGAATTTCAAGATATTACATTTATCATCACAGAAATATCAAATTTAAGAAATCAAGGAATCGTACTTTCTGAATTTTTAAATGAAGACAGACTTTTGAATGAATTTGAACAAATTGATATACAATTGAAACATGGAAGATATGTCCTACCTAAAATGTATTCACTGATGAAAAGAATCCAAAAAGCGGTTAACGTTTCTTTGTATAACAATGATATTAATTTATTCATTCGGCTATTTAGTATAGTTGAAGCAATTAGAAAGAAACTCGGGGAACAGTACCAAGTTCGGTCAGAGATTGCTTTGAAAGTGAAATCTATAAGACGTTTGACTGATGAGTCTGGAAATGCAAACATTGAAATCCACAATTGAAAAAACGTTAGCATTTCCAATAATGACATCAGAAGCATTAACTACCAGACTAACCCGTGAGAGGTTAGCATTACTGAAAAAGTTTATACCAATTCGAGATGACGTGCGAGATAAACTACAACTTAGACAGCAAGCGCAGACTGACTTTTCTATTGGGAGCGAACAGCTTTTTGCTCCTGTAACTAAAGCCACTAAAGATATGAAACTTGCAACAGAACGTGCTATATACGGCGACATCCCTAAAGAAGGAACACGAAAAGAAGTACCTATTATTGATGTACTGGGAACGATTGCTACAGAGACTGAAAAAACTCAGGAGGGAATAAAACAGCTTTCAGGTGAGTTACAAACTCAGCGAGAAATACAACAAATGGGTAATATTAATATTGATGATAACCCCGTTGAAGGTGCTAGTAAAATCACTAGTGATTCCGCTAAAAAAATTGTTCCTTTTAACGAGAAATTCACCAATGAAGCTATAGCAAAAATCAGACGATTTCAATTGCTGAAACCTAAAGACTATGAGTTATTTGGTCACTTCGCTGTAAAAAGTTATTATATAAGGGGGGAATTTTTAAAAGACGAGTATAAAAAAACATAACAAAACGAGATGACTGGGTGGATTGGTTATTTAAAATTAATAAAGAAATCTCCGGCAATTTAAAAAAGGATACATTGAATTACAGAACTTTTAAAATGGGAGTTGATGCGTATGGTATAAAACAACAACAACTAAAAGAACAACAAAAAGAACAACAACAACAACAACTAAAAGAGCAACAACAACAACAACAACAACGAAAAGAACAACAACAAGGTCGAGGTCGAGGACGAGGTCGAGGTCGAGGACGACAATCTCCAGAAATTCAATCAGAAAGTTCTTCAGGAGAGGGTTATGGAAGTTTTCATCATGATTCTCATATATGTCCTAATAATATCATTAATGATATATCACGACTTGAGGTTCTTATGGGAGGTAAGCGAGCTGGGAATAACTCAGTCGAAATAACTAATGAAACATTTGATATTTGCAGACGATTTTTCCAAGGTGGGATAATTGATATTCATACGCATCGAGAACCCTTGGATGAGTTAATGGACGGAATTCCAGGGGAATTTAGTGGTTTTTATAGCGATTGAAATTTCTGAAATGCCTGCATTTAGAAATTACAATGTCATTTCAAATAAGATGATAGTACACTATAATCACGATAAACCAACAAACGTGTATGTGGTAAACTCAAGATTGCCCGTTTATAGGGCATACTATGGAGACGGCCTTGGAAATACCATAGCGGGTTTATTCACAAGAATAGCCCCAAAAGTAGCACCAGTTGCTAAACAATTAGCGATGAAATCCATTGATGTTATTCGTAATAAGAGAATTAACGCTGTTGGAGATCTTGCAGGAACGGCCTTTTCTACCGCAAAAAATAGAATAACGTCATTGGTGAAATCTAGATTCGGACGAAAACCACCACAAATGGTTTCAACACCGCTACCTTCAACAACAATGATGCATGCAAATGTCAGTAAAGTGATAAATAACGCAGTGGAACAAAAACTAGCATCATTAGCAATGACTTCACCAGATAGTAGTAATATTGCAAGTATGATAGCGGGAAGCGATCTTGGAGGAAATCGTAAAACTTTCAGACGAAAAAGAAAATGATAGCATTATTACATTTAGAAAAACGATAGTGTTTTAGTATAAATGGCATTAAAAAAAATTGCTGATCCAGCGTTTGATATGGTAGCACCGGTAAATAAAGATGATTCTAAAATTAACTATCAGTATTATGCCTATCCTGCAAGAGAGCCTAATCAACGGGGGGAGTTGAACTTCAAGTTCAAGATACAAGTAGATACTTTTTGCCGTGTGAGGCGTTTATTGAAGTAGAAGGAGAGCTTG
Source organism: Potamilus streckersoni (assembly GCA_016746295.1). NCBI lineage: Eukaryota > Metazoa > Mollusca > Bivalvia > Unionida > Unionidae > Potamilus > Potamilus streckersoni. The sequence goes on along the minus strand of JAEAOA010002037.1, from coordinate 1,838,817 downwards.
TAACAAATGTTGCAGCTGATACACCATATGGGAATGACCAAAATATCCGGGTTGGTTTTTAAATAATGGCATTATGGCGCTATTTAACAGTGCAAGATATATCATTGATGGAAAAGAAATTGAATCAATAGAACAAGATGTTGATATTGCAACAACAATAATCGGATTTGCGAGATATTCTGATGATTATACAAGGTCGGCTGGTCCGTCTATGATGTTTGCTAAGGATACTTCTGATCATGCTGACCATATTCAGTTTATTAAAGTACGAACTGCGGTAGATACTGCAGAAGTTGATCAACAACTCGCAAATAATCTAGACCGTGAAGTTAGAACAGCCGCTGAATTTGACATTTTAAAAAGAGTCAATGGTAATTTCAATCTAGGATTTGCAACACGAAATGGAGCATTGAAAAGACAGCATCGACGGTTTTCATGTGCAATTCCGTTACATCACATATTCGGATTTTGTAGAAATGTCAGAAAAGTCATCTATGGAGCAAAGCATACAGTCGTGTTAATGCGAAAGGGGAATGACAATGATACAATCTGACGTGCTAATGGTGTTGATGATGGTAAAGTCAATTTAAATAAATTGGTTCTATGGATGCCCGTCTTGACTCCAGCAGTTACAATAGAGCAACAATTACTATCGTTTATGGACACAGGTGGAAAATCATTGCTAAGTTGGCTAACAACAACGACTGATACGAAGCAGGATAATGTAAATGGCACATTTACATGGCACTTTTAGCATCAAAACAAGGTGTTTCAGCTCCACGTCATATCTTTATAGCGTTACAGGATGCAAATCGAGTGGGTCGTCAATTATCTAGTCATTTGATATTTGATAAATTAGGGGTAAGTGAAGTTTCGTTGAGAATAAACGGACAACAAGAGCCAGCAGAGATAGTACAGCTTAATTATGATAACAACGACGTAGCACGTGTATATCATAGAATATTGTCGTATATGGGTCGTGATCAAAATGTTGATACTGGTTTGCAAATATCGCAAATTGATTTTGAAAAACACTATCCGATTTATTACTTTTCATTGGAACATCTTGACATGATGAGACAATCTGTTGTTGATATATACTTCCAAGCTCGGGTACAACGCCCTGTTGGTATAGCTGATTATAGAGCAGTTGCTGTCATTCTCAGTGATAAATCAATGTTGTTAGAAGGAATTGGCGGACGAATGAGACTTATTGCTGCACCAATAGAAAATCTTTGATTTTCCAAACATGTAGTTAGGATTTTCACAATAAGATCAATTGAAAGTGTAAATTACATTTTAGAATAGAATGACGTATAGTATTGTTAATGTCCAGTTGATTGACGGTCAGGTCAAGAAATTGAAATCAAAGTCGGCTAAAGAATGTGGAACTACAATAACCCTGAAACCCACTCAAATGTCCGGTGGTGCACATAAATTATCATTGACAGATCGTCAAATAAAACATTTCAATGATGCGCTGAAGAACAAACGAGGAGTTCAAATTGATTTTTCGAAAGCAGCAATCGCCAGTATGATAAAATCAGGTGGTATATTTCCGCTGTTAGCTGGTATTCCAGCATTGATTGCAGCGGCTGCCCCAGCGGTTGCGAAGGCGGCAGCGTTAGGAGCCGTTGGTACTGCTGCAGGAATGGCCCTGAAAAAAGCTACTGGGAAAGGTTATATAAAAAGGAAAGGGTCTAAGACTACCAGGAACCCCATACAATTGGTACAAGGGCACGGGCCTAAGAATACCAGGAACGGCTTATTAGTGGAAAAATCCCTTGGATTTTCACCAATGTCCAATTTTGATTTAATTGATGCTGTAAAATCATTATCAATAAAAAACTTTAGAGGAGTTTTCATGAGAGATCAATTACCGTCAAAACCAATGAAAAATGAAACGGGTATTATCAATCTTGATAACAGCAGCGGAGAAGGAACTCATTGGGTCGCATATGCAATTGATCCACGTGGAATTATCTATTTTGATTCATATGGATTAGCTCCACCAAAAGAATTTATGCGATATGTATCTACAATAAGATAATCATCGTTGGCTCCAATTTTGTATTCCACGCTACCAACACAACGGTTAAATGATCCACCGATATGCGGTTGTGAAGTATTAAACGTCCTTGCAGAGATATCTAGATTTCCAAGGAAACCACCACAAGTTGTTGTTAATGAATATACTAGCAGGCAATGGCAAAAACGATAGCGTTATGATTTAGAAAAACGTTAGCGTTTTCGTATAATGATTGATATTTGGGGACGAATTTTATCAGAGTAAAAAAAACAACAGGAACTGATAGTAAATTCGCTGTCGAAAATGTAAAAAAAATAATCGAAGATGAAATCGCCGAGAGATTAAATTTGTCAAGTGTAGATCCTGGGGAAATAGTTGTATTTCAAGATCGGCAGGGCAAATTGAAATCTAGTAATGTTTCATTGGATGATGTCTTAATACGAAGACATGACGTCGTTGAAGATACAATAGTGTTATATTCAAATAATGGAAAACTCAAACCAGGTGTACTTGTTTCTACAATCACAGATGCATTAAAAAATTTAGATGAAGAACTTGAAAAACATATAACAACGTATACTTCCCTTCGTAGAAATATTATCAATAAATTTTTTGGAACACCAGCGGTAACCTCTCCATCTCTCGCTGAAATTAAATCCAATTTTGATGAAATTAAATCCAATATTAAAAATATTAATGATGCTGGATTTAATATTATTAGAGATAACATTAGTAATATTAAAAAATCTATTGAGGTTATTACAAAGTTTAAAACAGACAATCTTCCGCTACTTGAAAAAATAAAGATTCCTCATGAGAGGAATATCATAAATATGGTATACACAGTTCTCTCTGGATCATTAGATTGGGAACCTAAAAAGAATACAATAACTCTCACTGTGTCAAACAAGGGTATTTATCGATTAACAATAATGTCACTGAACCAGTTTAATATATCATCATCGACTTCATATGGATACAACAACGTGATTTCAACGACTATTGACGTGGGTGGATACAAACGGTTTACAATAACAAGCACTGATCCTAATTTAAATAAGACATCATTTGTATGGTACATGGAGTTTGTAGCTGATCTTAATTAGAATTTTTAACAATTAGAAACCACTTGAGGTTTTAAAATAATATGATTCCGTCATCGCAATATCGCTATGATACCGTCAAAGAGTTTTTAACGAAACTCAAAACACACATTGATGAGTATGAAATAAAAATTAAAAAATATCGCAGGAGAATTACCGCGATTGATGTTACAGTATACTCGGTATTTGGTATAATGGCCGGTGCTGGTATTATACTATCTTCAGTAACAATGGCAGCTCCGATTGCTGTCCCAATTGCTATTTCCGCGGTGACAACATTTGCTGGAATTGTAAATGCTATTACTAAAAAATATCATCGTGTTCTCAAGAAAAACTTAACGACTATATAGTAAAACATCAAGCAGTATCTAACGGTTACTCACAATTATCCTCGTTGATGTCATCATCGATTGATGATACGATAATTACCGAAGACGAATTCTCCGCGATGATACGTATTTATGATACTACGATTAAAAACGCTAGCGTTTTTTCATCTATTGCAAAATTAGACATTGTAAATATAATAATGTCGCAAGAGATTCAACTACTTCAGCGGATAGCAGAAAATATCACTCCGTGGAAAACAAGCATGATATCAATATCGTCAACAAACCCTAAATTCAGTGTGAATTTTGCTTCCCCTGTTTCAGTAAAGGAAATCGCGTTGGCAAAATTACGAGTGTATCATAGTTAGCCTAATATCAGATCGGTTCCATTTGGTGGTCAGAGACCTAATAATTCTCTGGTATTTGCATATAGAAATAAAAAAGATGACACTCCAGATTGGAACGTTGTTTCAATACCAACTAGGTCCTATCAAATTGAGCAAATTAATAATGAATTACAACGTAGAATAAAATCCATTACTAGAAGGGAATCAAAAATTGCGATAACAGTTCATGAACCAACACTATCATCTACAATTGAAATAGGCTCTCCTGGGTATGTTTTAGATATTTATAACAGTTCAATAAGAACAGCATTAGGATGGCCCGAAGATCCACCTAGAAGTGCTGGTAATTCCACGCCCGAGCCTGTAAAATCTGATTACGTCACTGATGAAATAGGACCTGAAAATCCATCAAAAACTTATAAAAAATTCGAGGATATAAACTTCACAAAAAGATATCGATATACGGATCAATATGGTGAGGATGCATGGATAATTCCACTTTTTAATGATTATATTATACGAGAGGACGAAATTTTGGAAATGCATGATACAAGTCCAACATTCGTAGATATTAAAAATCACATCCTTGATAGAATGAATAATGATTTTTTGTTGTTATTTCCCTCGTTAAGATCTGGCCTTCTTACACAAGCTGAGTTTACTAGTGTAGTCACTGCGGGTAATAAAATCATCGATGACATGGAAATATTTAATTCGAGGATTACTAATCTTTTTACTGATGAAAATAACCCGATTTCAAAAACTAGTTCAGCCCAAGATTATAAAAAAATATAAATGAAAATCCAAATTATAAATTACCAGGATATAACATTTCCGAGTTAAAGAAAAATCTCAGAACTGCCATCGACGAAGGATTTAATAAAATTTATCAATCATGGAAAGATAGCCAGCCAAATCCTATTATCCTCACTCATAATAATTCTCCCGACGGCGACGGTAGACATATCGCACCGAACAATGTGGACATTTCATCGGTGATCGCGCTTAATTTAACGTGTGATGTAATCGAAGGAAGTTATCAAATTAATATGGAACAATCAAATCAAGCCCGACAAGGTTACATTCTTTTTTCATTTGCACCAACAGTTCCTCCAGGTTTTTTTAATTGTTGAAAATCCGACTAATCCAGTCTATATGCAAGGTCAAAATGATTTGCTAACTAGAATTAATTTTACACTCAGTCAAATAATTTAATTGATCTACGTGGTGAAGTATTATCGATTAGTCTGTTTGTGAAAAGCTAACAAATATTTGGTTAAATAATTTGTATTAATCAGCAGCAGGGAGGGCGAGATGACAACATATTTGCGACGTAGATGGCAGCAATTTGAGGGTGGTTATGACAACATATTTACGACAAAATCGCTAAGGCTCCATTTGTAAAATGGGGTCTTTATTTTTTTTTTTTGGTTAAAATATGAGATTTCGTAGGAAGGCTCTATTTGGCATTCTGAGGCTTTAATCGATTTTGTCGCAAAATTTTGTAGGGTTCGCCCTCCCTGCTAAGAATTCAACATGAAAATGGTAGTGAGATTATATCAAATGCAAAACCATTATACGGTGTATCAAAGTTTTATCCTTGGTTCTCGCAGAACCGAAACCGCAGTTAACTAATAATAAATCATTAAGAAAATAATTATTGGTTGGTGATGAAAATTAAATTTTAGAGGGGAAAACGAGAAGTTTACCTTATTCACCGTCATCTTTTTGTTATTATCATTTTAACTGTATCAAGATCCTCTACTCAGACGTTTACACAGCCTGAAGAGTATTCAAATGTTGAACGCAGTTTTATTCAGTATTCCAACCGAGACTTCTCATTGCTTTTTTCAAGAATATTTTGCTTTAGGGCAAATATTAAAACGTCAGTCGGTGTCCTTTAGAACTTGCAATAACTAATGTATTCGCGGTTGCCAGAACATATATCTTTAATTTAAAATAAAATTTACGAAAACTTTCCTTTTACCAGTGTGTGGTTCCTTATTGAGCGCAAAACAGATTCTACCAAGCTGGCTATCATAATACCTACCTATCAACCACCGAATACATATATTTATCTATATTCATTTATATATTAATGTAGGTATTAATGAAACTTCTACTTGTTTCATAGCATACTAAATTGCAGAAAGCCAAAATTATAGAAACTTATATCAAGAGTAGATCTAAAGATTCAAATAGAATTCGTTTAGGGTTCGAGAAACCATCGACGTGGAAATCCTCAGAATCCAACGAAGAATTAACAAAGTTACCAAGCCACATTAACGAGCGGGGCATGCTAGGCAAAGTAAATATATAGTCTTTATGCTGTTAGCTATTCCCTTTCCTAATTAGTAACGAAAGTTTATATTTTTCATTTATTCAAACAAACTTTGAAAGACTTTAAACTTGATAATTGACCTATGTGAAGCCTTCAACATACAATACATTCCACAATACACATCTTTCTTCTTCAGAACAAGGAAGTCAACGTAAACCTCTACCACATAGACAAAATTCATTCAAGTAGTAAAGGACCTCTCAACTGCTGAAAAATATTAACACGTATGCCCCCACTCTCAGGCACGATACTAAAGTGCATTGTCTCTACTGTGGTGAAACTGGGCGTGTAACACAGGTATATCATCGTGGAAAACAGACTGAGTGGTTAAGAAGCCATAAGTTTGGACACAAAGACTGTGTACTAAAACGTTTGCAAAGAGGATAAAGACAATACCCCATTTATATCAAATCTAAATGTATCTAGTTAGACTCTTGACTCTAGCTATTCAATGGCCACTATTGTAAATGCAAATGTTACTGGGTTTTCAGGGTCTGTATGTGACTGTGCAGATGTTAATATATATATGAACATTTAAATATGGAATTAGGATGCTAGAATGATAATACAAGTATGGAGACAATCTCAGTGAGTGCCTCATTGCATGATGACATACATACAATTAATATGAAACTAAATACAAAAGGTTCTAACATGTCACTTCTTAGCATGGGGGAAGGATGAACTTTGAAGGAACTGGGATTATTGACCCCATTCATTTAGAGGAGGTGAAAGGTGTTGATAGCCTAGACTTTTGTAAGATTGGGTCATGTATTCCTCTCCCTGATGTGAAGTTCTGTGTTTAGAAACAAATATAAAGTCGTTTATTTTAAATCAAAATGTCCTTTTAAGAGTAAAACATGTACATGCTAACTAATGCATTGACCTTTGACCTTGCTATTTCATAATATGACATAATGTGATTTATCCAAGATCGTCAAAGTGAAGTTAGATAAATGCTGATATGAATAAGATACAACTCATAGACAAAAGAATTCATTTTATTTCAAAAGATGATTTTTCTAGTGAAACAAAAGTACGATAACAAGAGTTCGAACAGCTCAATGACATTTCTATAAACATTCACATAAGACATAGCATAGAACCTATTAAATTTGTTTTTGACTAGTGAGACTAAATAGATTTGTTACTTATACAGTCCCGAGCTATTGTACAGATTATTGGAAAAATTAAGGTTTGCTATAGGTATAACGGTGCCAATTGCGCAGGTCCATGAGGGTGGAGTTTAGGGTGTAGGGAACATTGTATTCATAAATAAACAACAACGCTAGCTGTGACTCGTACATCATGCAAGACTTGTTCATTCTGTTAGTCTTAAAAGCAGCTGAATCTCTTAAATGCAATGGAGTACCTCTCTTAAATGCAATGGAGTAAATTGTTCTGTCATTGTCAAATTTACAATCTAACAATGCTCTCTATAAAAGTGTGTGACATGCATGGTAAATTAGGATATAAAATATATTTGGTTCCCCAAAATTGATCGTTAAGATCTATGGAAAAACAATTGGTACAATTATACAAACACATACACACACACACACACACACACACACACACACACACAAAATTAACATTGAACAAAACAGAGTACCAGACAAAGACTGAAAAATCATGTAATAATACATCAATCGCTCTTTCTTTACGAAGAAGGCATTTCTTTCACTCTACAAAAATAATAATGCATAATTAAATAGCATACAGTTGTCAACATCCGAATAAACCATTAACAAACATTACCATGTCATCACGTAAACGGAGACGTATTACTTTAAAAGAAAGTCGGTTATTCTACTTGATGACATCTGGGGTGGGAGTGGGGTGGGGAGGGAGGATTTTCCAAACACTTTTATGTAGAAAAGACTCAAGAAAAAAAATTTATGCTACAAAGACTCGAATAAACAGCGTCCTAACAGAAAAGGCAATTATTCAGCAGCAACGGGAAAAAGGAGGAAATGGAAAGAATATTACGCGTGTAACAATATTTAAATGACGTTTTTAAATGGTTTTGCAATGTGCAAAACAACAATATCCGCTCGCATATCATGCTTGCATCAAGAATAAGAACTAATAATGTATATTAAGTTGAACTAAGTCTTTTCGTAAGACATGAAGAACCTTTAAACATCTAATTTTACTTTTGAACGAAGATAATAAATGATGATATTAAATGCTTTGAATTTAGTCCCCTATATGGGAAGGCCACATGACCTATAAGGATACTTTCTTGGTGCAGAAGGGGTGGCAATATAGGCAGGAACGACTCTACTGATCAAAACTGATTGAAAAGCATGTTCATGACTCGTTCATGTCATATTTAACCAAACATTTTCTGTAACAATCTAATCAATCAAGGTTTATACATAAATATTCACGTGAGACCGCCTCTATCACCCTAACTGATAAATGGCTCTAAGCACTTGATCAAGGTAAAATAATAGGATCTGTATTTGTAGATTTCATGAAGTTTTTGACATGGTGGATCATACAAGCACAATTAGATGGTTTTCTTCATACTTAAGTGAGAGAACAGCAGCATGATGTTCTGTCTGAGCCTTAACAATTAGATATAGAGTACCTCAAGGCCCAATTCTAGGTCCATTACTGTTTATATTGTTTATTAATGACCTACTACTTTTACTTAGAGATTCTATGCAGATCACACACCATTGTCATACAGCCAAAGCACAAAGCGCGAACTGAAAATTTCTTCACAGGATCCCTTAAACAAACTGGATAACCGGTGCACGTACAATGGTATGGTGGTACATATGGGTAAAACTAAAATATTACTTATATCAACATGCAAACAATGAACAGATCTTGATAGTGATGAACTATATCTGACATTGAAGGATAACAATTTGTAAATGGCCAGGCATGATAGACTACTTGTTGTTTTTTGGTAAATAAATAACCTCTCATGGACTGAACATATCAAATATATAAGTAAAAAAAAAAGTTAATTCAAGTTTATGGCATCTCAGTAGGATAAGATTTTTCTCCCTGAAAGGCATATAAAAATCTTTTATAACAGTTACATAAAACCATATTTAGACTACTGTAATAAGATATGGGGTAATTCAAATAATAAAAACATAGCAAAGCCAGCACAAAAAAAACAACAGAATTTGGCCTAATACCAATCCAGAAAGAAAGCATTAGAAAATTCAGCTGGTAAGGTACATATATTACCTATTAAATACTGTATCCGGTTCACAAAAGCCAAATTAATGTACATGATATCTAATGATTGTGCTCCTGAACATTTACACTCACTTTTCTAGTATAGGCTACCTCATAATACTCCCTACATCGAATCCATATCAACCAAACAGTTTAAAATTTCCCAAACCAAATAAGGAATTATTCAAAATTTCTCAGAATTTTCTTCTGTACTAGTATCCCAGTCAAGACTAGAAATGTCCACTCTATTTTCTTCTTCTAAACCCGTTATATCTATTTGGCTTAGTCATTATAAATAAATTTATTTTGTATAATGGCTTCATGGCAGATTAGCTCTTCAGCTAATTGTGTTACCCTAATGAAATAAAGTTATCATTATTATTATTATTATTATTATTATTATTATTATTATTATTATTATTATTATTATTATTATTATTATTATTATTATTATTATTATTATTATTATTATAGTTGTTGTTGTTGTTGCCCAAGTAACCGGGGTTGGTAAGAACAGCCATATTACAGCACATTGACATTATTTGTATACATTTGAATGTTCTTGATATTGGGATTATCTCTTAAATTTGGCCCAATTCGGCAAAGATGCAATTGAGAAAAGTTGTTTCAAGTTTATTTGCTATTAATAACAGAGGTTTTTAGTGACCAATCAGTATCAAATGATTTGTACAAAACTTAACAAGGAAGGCACTGAGGTCATAACTTTTACTTCAAAAATGCATCAAATTTATTCCTATGTTTTTTTTTCAAATGAAGTTGTCAATCAATTTTGAATTATATTTTAAGCAACAAAATAAACATTTCTCTTGAGTTGAGTTCATGGTAGGTATATGATTATTTTTGTATATTTCATTGCAGATTGGCATCATTTGAAAACAATATAAAAGGTATTAAAATGTCTGGATTATTTGCTTGAAATTGTGTCAGCTGCTATTGTATAGATTCTGAAAACAAAAACATGCAAATTGTTAATTTTAAGTATCGGTGTCCATTATCTAATTGCAAACTGGCATCACAGGAGGTACTCTACAAATATTATGCGCTAAAGTTGATTGTGTTTGCAACATGCACATTGGAGAGAATGTTGGCATACCTCTGATCTACATTTACGTACTGTGGCTGAAATTTCCATGGATATTTTGATTCTGCAAATTGTACATGAACTAAACACACAGCTAACCAAAATGGTTGCTCTCTTGTTCTCGACAAATCAGTCTGAATTAGTCTAAAATACGCAATTTTTAGCAGTTATTAAAATGGGAAAATGAAATTTAATAGGATATATATATATATATATATATATATATATATATATATATATATATATATATATATATATATATATATATATATATATATATATATATATATATAATATAGTCCAAGAAATGATAATGACCAAGGCAATTTTTGTATAGGTGCAAATACATAGAACTGAAAGGTTTTTATTCCAGTGTTATCTTCCCTGTGAAACTTTGTGAAATCCTATTGGCTGCTTTATAAAGCATTCTCCACTAATATCCTTATGTATAAATGGTGGCCAGAGTTTGACAGCAGAGTATGATCATTTGTAAACACTGGAAAGTCCTTAAACCAGTCACCATAATCCGGACGTTCCTTGCCAAATTTAATCAGGTTTTCTAGAGCCATTTTGACAGTCATTAAATAAATTTTAAAAATGACATTCATACAGTACAGTATCTATTGTACATGCACATTTATATTAGCATGCTTGCATTCAAATTGTTTTTGAGAAACATGCATTAAATATCATTAAATACTTATACTGATATATGAGCAGTAATTTCACATTTATAAATAGTAACATTATTTGACGGCAAACTGACATCATGATCAAATAATTATCAGATCATCTGGATCCTTATACATCCATACTCCTTTGAAGCTTATTATTTACACGCAACAGCAGTAACACGGAAAAATCAATGTTAAAGTATGCAGAGATTTGTGGGTGAAATCTTCCTAAATCCACACTGAACTTTGTGCAGTGTGCTGTCACCATGAAATCTGTGTATGATGAAAATTAGTTTTATCCATTATTGTGACAATTACACTAGATGAACTTTTTCTTTACCCAATTTAGCAGCAGAGAAACTGAGCAGATCACTATTAGGAAGGTCCATTTTGTGAAATCAACGCTTTTACCAAAAGAGACATACGGTCCAGTAAGATAAACCTAAGCTTCTAACGTGTTAGGTGGCCAACACTTTATCCCCCATTGACCTTGTGTGTTAAATTTTCATAGACGCCGGTATTAATGCATGCCGAAACATCAAATGTTGGTTTCTCACCTTACCTGCAGCTCCGACATTAACGTCGCAGTTAAAAGTAACGCTGTCAGATGACGTAATAAAATGGCTGATATATGTTTAATAATGAGTGATACTGTCCTATGGAATCCCCAACATCTAAACTAGCTCTACAACGACAAGGGGAAATAATTAGCAATTCCAACAGCGTTAGGAAACTTGAGAGGAATTTGCAGAAGATGCAGAAGAATTATTTAAACAAGTCACAGAGACTACTAAAGGTTTTCATCCATCGCTGGAACAATCCGCTAAGTCGCGGAAAGAACTAAAAAGAACCCCAAAGGATTCTTCAAAAGATGGCTGATATTGAATTACAAGTACTTGAGGGTGTAGATGAAGCGCGTGCTGAGATAGGCTCTGTAAAGGATCTTGTCACGCCAGAACAAAATGTTGATCTAGTATATACATTTACCTAACAAGGTATTGCAGCTATCATAAATAAAGAACAATCACTTGAAATTGCAGCGTTTGGGTGGGATGAAAAAGAAAAATATGTAAAACTCGAGTATCTTATAACTTGTTCATTAGAGTAAATACTTTATGGAATATTTTTCGGAGCTCAGCAAGTCAGAAGTAATGATGAAGATTTTGATATTTTATCCGGGCAGTAGATAAGTATACTACACGAGTAAAATAGGAAAATGAACGATGACATGAAGAAATTAAGCGGCGACTTCAAAAGCCAGTGCAGAAGGGATATCAAAAGTGTAACTCTAGATCTGATACAAGGAAGATAAAGACAGACCAAACAGCTGGAATTGGTCTGTCTGGAATGACTCTAGTGTTAATAATGGGATTAATCGACATCGTGGTCTTGATAAGCTTTGTTGAAGTAACGTCCTTGCCGACTCTGACAGACTAGAAATTTTTAATGGTGGAAGACGAGCCGGCAATAATTTCCCAGAAATCATCAATGAATCAGTTGCTATTTGTCAGAGATTATTCACGGGTGGTATCATAGACATTAATGTTTATTAGGCACTTGTCGATGAAATTGCTGATGATATCTAAAGTGACCGAGACGGTAAGTTAAGTGACTAAATTCGCTATTGAATTCAGGTATGTAATTAGATCAGTGACAAGAAAATAACATAATCATACACAATGCACAACGTGGACCTGTAATGGTTAGGGTAATAAATTCACGGTTGCCAACGTATAAAGTTATTTACGGAGGTAGATACACTGATATTATTCAATGTCTATTCAGAACGTTAGCCCCAAAAGCTATTCTGATTGCAAAGCAACTGCGAATGAAAGCCATTGATGTTGTTCGTTAAAAGGCTATTAGAACAATTGCTGATGTTATAATACTCAGACCGCAGCCAGCAAAATTATATAGCACCGAAGTGATGAAAGGAAGTTTCAGGAAAATAATTAATCAAGCTGAAAATGAATGAAAAAATTAGCAAGTGGTTTACCACCTGGTGAAGAATCCCGGAATATAACTGCAAAACTAAAAACCCGGAATTGCTTGACCTATCGTCACCTAGGTTAATGTCGTTGGTACATCATATTAGATGACAGCAAATATAAATAAAATGTTCAAGCGTATATCTGATCCCGCATTTGATATGGATGCACCAGTATGTAAATACGAGTGTGTTTGATTATCAATATCATTCCTATGAAACACGGGAAGAAAACTCAACGTGGACGAATCGAACTACAAGTGAAATATACATCAATGTATTTCCTACTCACCGAGTCATTAATTGAAGTTCAGGGTACATTTATGAAAACTGACAATACTGCATATGCAGCAAATGATAATGTGAATTAGTTAATAATGATATTAAGGCGTTCTTTAAAAGTGTTTCATATAAAATATCTATGTCAGGCAAAATCGAAGTATGTCATAATATCGTCGATGTTGCTAGGACGATACTCAGTCCTGCAAGATATTCTGGACGTTATTAAAGGTCCGCTGGTCCATCTATGTTCTCAAAGGATATTACTGACCACCCTCACCATACACATTATAACATAGGACGACCACAAGCAATGCCAACATCACTGATACCGACGTAGGTCTGGTAGTCATCAGTGTTAATGCAGATTTTAACCTGGGCTGCATCATGACAATCACAGATTATCGCAGATGGTAGATTTAGCTATGTGATACCGTTGACACATATCTCCAGATTCTGCATGTTAGAAAAGTTATCTTTGGGGCCATACATGCTGTTGAGTTTCTTTAAAAGACCACCGACAATGATACAGACTGGCGAATTAATTGCTGGTAAAGTAGAACTATACAAACTTGCTGTATGGATGCCAAGAGTGACACCATCAATCACTGAAGAACAACGGCTCATCTATTTCACGGAGAGTGGTGATAAGTCGACGCTGTCATGGTTCACAATGATCACTCAATTGCAAAAACAGCGCGTGACTATAATGACATATAGCAACTAAACAAAGGATAAAGGCACCATGACATAGATTTTGTTGCATTTCATGCTAACACAAGATTGGAAAATCATGAAATATACCCCATGGCTTTTGACGGTTAAAGAGTGTTACAATTTCACTAACAATAAATGGGCACCAGGAACCATACCATTCTAAGACAAATTATTGAATTTCGAACAAAACAACGAAGCACTGGAGTATCATATTTTAATGAAATTCATAGAGTCATAGAGGGTGATCAAAACATTGATAATAGTCTGGGTGATTTCTCGCCGTTGTATCCGATCTATTATTTCTCATTGGAACATATAGATCTGTTCAGACCATCCGTCGTTAACATACACGTGCGAGCTACTGTTAATGCTATATAGGTTAGGCCTGGTGGTTCTAGAGCAATTGGCAAACAAAACAATGCAGCTCGAAGGTGGTCTGTGAACAAGTGAGGGTCGTGGATGCATCAGTACAAAATATGTAATCGGATCGCTCGTAATCTATTGCAAAGTAATTCGATCATTCATGATACTATTATGTAATATCAACATGTCAATGTTACTCTGAACCTGGCCAGATTAAGAAGCCACAATTAGCATCGGTAAGGAAATAAACACAATTAGCTAGCAACCCTACAGGGCCTAATCAATTATCACTGACGGAACGTCTGCTCAGGCACTCCAATGATATCAAGAAATCAAAACTGGCGTGCAACTAGATCTTTATGGTGTACCATTAATGATATATCAAAGATTAGTAGTATATTTCTACCTCATGCAGTTATATCAGCGCTGATTCCTGCTGAAGCTTCAGCTGTTGCAAAAGCAGATACGCTTGGTGTTGTTAGAACTGTTGCGGAGATGGCATGGAAGAAAGCAACCGGACAAGGTCTCACTTTTCTTAAGACCGGTGGAAAAATTTCAAAAAAAAAGAAAACGGCTAACCTTAAGGTTATCGATTGGTAATATGTCTAAGACTGCCAGGAATACGATACGGTCGGAGTCGGAAACTACCAAGAATGTTTCTCTCACACATATATTTAATGTTCTCCTGGTGTTGGTTGATTTTTTTTCCTCAGGTCTAATTTTATGTCGAGTTCCAGGATCACGGTAATTATATTCCGGAAGGTCTTTCTCATCAGGATACTTAGCCATGGAGTTCCTGGTAATCTACTCAGTGCCTTAGCGATATCACCACCCCTTGACGTCTAGCCGACTTTAAGATCGGACGACACAAATTTGTATCTTTTTTTACCTCATTTCACGCAAGCAGCTGTAAGTGAATGGCAAGGGTGGCAAGAGTGGCAATTCTTCGCCATTTTGAAGAAAATGTTTGTTATTTTTAATCCACTATTATCAGTGACGGATTTTACATTAAACACAATATAAATTCATATTCTTATTATAGAATCAGATTGACTTCTCAGCAACTCGAGAGCAGAAGCACGTTAGGCAGCATACGGCATTACCAAATTATATTCGTGCCATTATCATTGGTCCATCTGGGTTTGATAAAACTCAGTTTCTGCTCAAACTGATTATGAGATGGTTGAAATTGAACAAATAATGTATTTCTTGGCACCTTCCGTAGATGACCAACGATGCTATAATGTTCTTAAAGACTTTATTGATAATGCAAAGGATTTGGAAAACAATGATGCCGATGCTAGCATAGGAGTTGACGTCATTGAATTTATCACCTATATCGATGATGCACTATCATTCGATGATCTTGACGGTAGAATTGGCAATCAAGTAATATATGGTTATGTTATCCTCGACAAACAAACTAATCCAGCCAGAATATTTTCACGAGGCAGGCACAAAACACGGACGTCATCTACGTCAAACAACGATACGTTCAGATTCCAAAGTGATCAGAGATAGCTGTGTTCTTTTGGCTGCTTTTAATGATACACTTAATGATACACACACTATATGGAACATCCACTTGACTTGATGCTCATGTGAGATAGACATGATTAAGTTAAAAAACTTAAAAACAAACTATGAGGTCACTTCTATATGTTAAGCGGAAAAAATTAGTGCCCTTACCTCCTGCCCCAAGGAAGCCAGGTGACCTATTTTCTGATTGGTTAGGACCTGACCTTGTTTACAACATAACATGACATGCAAATGAGTATTCAACCCTCATTCTGTCTCTGAAATTGCATCTAATTTTTCTTACATAAGGGATATTAACCTGTGACTTAGTGATTCTTATCGTGAAGTCGTAGTATAATCAGCTTTCGTTTTATTCAATTGAGAGGATTCGATTTATTTGAATTATTCATTGGAATTACAAGGTGCTTATACACTTGTGTTCAAGATATCAGTGAGAGATACCCATGTAGTTGTTATGGTTATCTAATGAGCCGTTTTGTTCAATGGGAAGATAACGCTTTCTCTCCATTGCTTAGGGAGGTTCCCGATTCCTTCCGTCTTCTTCTGTTTGAGTCAAGACTTTCGACACTTTGGATAATTTCCACCCAATTATAGACGGCTAAGTGGGGTAGACCACCACACATCCCTTGATGTGCCAGGGTTTTAAATGAATTGAAGAAGTCGTGCTGTATAGCCGCACCACAGTCAATAGTTTTAAACAAGCAACTCTTATAAGAAAACCGTACCGGCTTTCGTCCATACCGTCCAGCCGTCAGATTATCGATCAATATCATTTAGTCACACATAAGTGTTGATGCCATATACCCGACCTGCTCTCTATCCACACCGTTCAGTTACCCTATGGCCTCCGTTACATATCGTCCTATGCCTGGTAAAGATGAGGCATGGGGATCTTATTGAATTGTCCTTCCGTCTAACATTACCATTACTCCTTTTGGAGCGGATTCAGTTTAGTTTTACAGTGGCAATATAATAATTCAGGAGGTGTTGCCAAACTCAGAAAGCCCCCAACTCATTTCTATACAGGCAAACAAGATAATATCCTTAGTCGATATTGACGACGAGAAAATCAGCCCAACCCCCATCTTACAACACAGCCCGGAACAAACAAGGAAATTGCCATGGGTCTATTTTCCAAGATGAGTGAACCACAAAATTCCACTATCAGTGGCCAGTGGGTTCCAGAAGACACATATCCACACCAACATCTTAAAAATGAAAGCTACCATCAAAGCCTTTCGTTTTTGGAGCGATTGTCTTCAGGAGAAAGACATAATCAACATGTCAGACAACTTAGTGGTAGTAACGCGCCTCATCAAACAGAACTGTACCAAATCACCCCAACTCAGCATTCTGTCTGAGAATTTCGCCGTTGGTGTGCTAATCACAACAACGACATCCATATCAGACATATTTCCTGCAGACTTCAAAAGTTATACCAGATTAAGCAGACATTGCTTCTAATCGGTGGTTGTTGTTGTTTTTTTTTTCTTGGTAATACTACAGCTGTAGATACTTATTGTTTAAAATTCTTGTCATGAATTTCCCAACGTATTAAATTAGAACATACTCGAAAAGTTCTACAAATGTATTAGCGTAGGCATCCTGAAATAGTTGTAAGTTGAAAAATAAATATATAGCATAAATATCTCCGTTTTATAGTTGTGTATTTATTTATATCTGGACGTGATGCATTATGAATCGTACCAAGTGCTAAGTCTCCGAAGCTAACTGCATATCACATGTCAGATGTAAAATATAAAAATACTATCTTCTTCCATTGCTTACAAAATTTGTTATTCATACTTTGCGCGGTAGCGGCATTCCCTTTCCTTGAACAAATAACAATGGGAACTCTACAGCGTACACAATGTTGCTGAATTATGGCTTGAATACTGAGTGTATTCTTCGTGTATTCGGCAATTACAGTTTTCTTATAAGAGTTGCTTGTTTAAAGCCACTGATTGTTAATTTCCCCTTGGTCACATCGTGTAACAATTATTACTTCTGTTTCGGTTCCCACAAACCTAATCCCAGTCTATTTTAGTTCATTTGATACTCTCTAGTTTTAGTGTGATACAAAAGTTAGATGTAGGCACTCTTAGTATTGGCTTAATGGCACTTTGTATTCCTCTGATTATGAGCATTATGATGTTATCTCTGTTCATTTTGTCGATTGTCGGCGTCCGTCTGTCTTCGAGAGACGATGGTGTAACTTCTGGTTTGGGTGCCTTATCTGCACCTTTGCGAGTGGCTGAAGAGTCCGCCTCTTGAGTGACAGTCTATGTTGCACTTGCTGCAGGTGAAGGTTGATGCTTGTTGAGGCTGTTGTTGTTTTGCTTTCCCCCTGGCTCTCTTTCTAGCTAGGTTCGCTTTTATTCTTTCCTCGTTTTTCTGAGTGCCTTGTCTGACAGCAAGTCGCCACTCGCCACTCGTAGATTAACGGCAAGTATTTAATCTCATCGTTGTTTTTTATGATGATCAGTAATGTGTGTTAGTGTGTGTGTGTGTGTGTATCCATACGTCAGTTACTTTTCGTCGTCAGTGAAATGGGGAGAGGGAAGAAGAAGTGCATATTTATGATGCTGTGTGACGAAGACCCGTCAAAGAAATAGGATCCTGTTTACAGGCTCTGACAAGTGCGGGTGGATAAGAAGGAGTTGAAGTTTGTAAGTAAGCCTGTCAAGACTAATTGTCGCAGAAGTTTGTAAGTAAACCTGTCTAGATCAATTGTCGCAGGGTGATCATAATTAGAATGATACTTCACAAATATTAGCAGGTATGGCTACAGGTTTCGAATCCATTTTTTCTTCCATAGGTGGGATGGATTGGAGGAACGTTAATTTGTAATCTTGCCTGTTTTTAGGATAGTTGGCACAGGGTTATCATATTTAATATGTTTCACAAGGATTAGTAGGTATCTATGCAGGTTTCGGATTCTCCTTGTAAGTGTGGAGGGGAATAACAAGGGGTTTTAAGCTTGTAACATGATCACTTTCTTCACTTATTTTTATTCCCGTGTCCCAGAATTCACTATTTACATGGGGGTTTCAGACAGCCGTTTTTCAATGAACACAAATAATTAGCTAAAATCCGACATTTCCATTCCACTTTGAGAATCATTCCTTATCAACTTAAATCAAATATTTTTAATCCACTTTGAGAATCATAAATAATTAATTAAAACCCAACATTTATAATTCACTTCGAGAATCATAAGATTGGGTTCTTAGTGATAAAGATATGTGTATACAATTATAAATACAAATACAAAACATGTGTATAACCTTACATTGAAAAAGTATGGATGATACTGACAAATGTAAACACTGACAATATAAAGTTACATAAATATCGATGTTATGCTCGGCTTGCTAACATCGAAATCTAGAAACCGTTGTTGATATCACGGTCTTTATCTCGAGTGATCCACACTGAAACTTTTGTGTGGCAAATACTTTGAAGTTGTTGGGAAATTTAATCACACACACACACACACACACACACACACACACACACACACACACACACACACATATATATATATATATATATATATATATATATATATATATATATATATATATATATATATATATATATATATATATATATATATATGTTAAAATTCACGGAAAACATGGATAGATAAAGTTAGGAGAAGACCTCATAACATCAGTAAAGAACACATTTATCATTATCTAATGATTGCAACATGGTTCAGATTTCTGATTAAATTTTGGACAAACCACAAATGACGGAAAGATAGTGGAAAGGGAAGATTATTGGTTTGTTTAATAGTGGAAAGAGCGTTGTATATATTTTATTGGCTTTATTTTGTTTTGGGGATGGAGTGGGGGTAAGAGAGACAGGGTCATGTTGCCCAATATTTCCATATGGTATAAATACATAATACTAAGCATTGTATCTTGCTTTATGTTGGTTTCAATGATTCCAAACGAATTGATAACTATTTTTTTTCTTTTCCACCTTCACTCCTGCACTAATAAAACTTTATTGTAGATATGCTTGTAGAAATTGTTCATTCATATATATTAGGCATTATACATCTAGTTGACAACATTCTTCTGTGTGTTATATGAACTTAAGAGCCTCAATGAATCTGTGAGAGCTCTATTGATGCTCACACCTCCCAAAACACGTTGACAAGTATATGTTACCTCCATTTGCCTGTCCTTTCTTCCGTCAATTAGTTTATGTTATATTTGTCCCTGACGAGTAGATCGAAAACTAAACTGTACAGATTTCTTCTTCGTATTTACGGAAAGTTTTATTCCTGTCTCTTTGACCCAAGACTTTCTGGTAGGCTGTGAAAATGTCAATTAAGATTTAAATTAAAGTCCCATTGTCACTTTCTTCTTTTGTTATAATGTTCAGTCATAGCAGGATAATGCGTATAGATGGAGTACAATTCAAGTAAAAGCATATGGGCCAAGTTCAAGAAGAGTGGGTGGGATATAAGGGTAGGTTAAAACATCGTAATAGTGATGCAACATGTAACACAAATTAAGATTTGCAATAACACGTCATCGCAGTAAGTTTATATAACGAATATTTCAGAATATGAAGTAAATCTGTATCTGATATCCCATGACTTTGTATGCTTAGTATTAGCCATTGAACCATAGGCATCGATGCATGTTTGTTACGGTCTGACGATACAGTAAACGGAGAAAAGAGCTTTGTCCACGTAGGCAACGTACTAAATGGCAAACATTTTTCCAAGAGAGATATCTGGCTGCATACAAAGGATAATTTTTCTGTAGATGGAAAAAAGCAAAAACAATCTAATAAATGAATTAATGAATTAATATAATGGCTAATTAATTTTTCAAATAAATACGTATTTATATAAGTAAGTGTGGCACTGCTAGCAATAATTATAGAAAAAACTATCAGCAAGAATGTGTGAACGATTGTAACTGGATGGTCCATGTATAGTTTCAATTTTACGGATTTTTCGAAGTGATCTTTTGCGTGGTTGCCTCTGGTATTAATAGAAGACATTGTCGAGACTGCACACTAACGTAATAAAAACATATCTCCAAGATGAATCAAATCTTGCTTTTACGATATAATTTTAGTCATATGCCATAAATATATGATTTGTTGCAAAGTTCCTCGTTTTCATAGTTTTTGTAAGTTTCATGATGGTGGAGTGTATCTTTCCTTCATATCTGGTAATATGCACTCATAATATCATGTCTTTCACTTTGCACTATTTAAGGAGAGGTTTACAAAAATCTCTTTACACCCAAAAATCAAAAGAGAATGACTTGACTATACTAGAAGAAGAAGAAAGGTTAGTACCTGTAACATTCTTAGATACTTGTCTGTTTCTTGTTTATGTCTTGTATTATGCACACGAGTATGATCAGGAGCAAAATATTTTATACAAGTGTGTCAATGGTGATGAAAAATTCAAGACATAAATATGATGTAGATGTCCAATCCAAGCAAACAAATTAATCATATGTCATATTAAAGGCGTACATTAAACTGCTGTTGAATTACTTACTTATTTCAACTAAATGTAAACTCAAAATACGTTTTTCGCTCACTCAGGCAAAGCTACTGAACAAAAACCCAAACTGTGACACCCGCATTATTGAATTTACTATATCCGTTCATTTTATATAATTTCCCTACTTATTAGGCAAACCACGACAGAACATAATGTTATTTCTAACATAACTGTTGCTAACAATAACAGTCCCTATGCAACATTTTATCAGCTAAAGTTATTTAAAATATGTGGCTGGGGAATTGCAAAGGTCATCAGGGCATGAAACTGTATGGGTTCATGTTGGATCTTATCTATTTCAAAGATCTACATTTTAATCAGATTGGAATACACCACAGATTTCGCATATATCATTCTGAGGAGGGGAGGGGGAGAGGGTCCAGAAGCTCTCACTTCTATAACCAGAGATCAAACCCAAGACTGCAGTGGTACAAAGCAAATGCGTAACTTTAGCACTGTCCAGGTTGCAAGGTCATTATTTTGACAGTAAAATCAATCATATAAGTAAAACCTGAATATCCTTAATCAATGAATTGTATTAATGTTTCGAGTTCAATGCTTTACAGCTGTACAGTCTAATTATCTATATATTTATAATATAAAATCAAGCCAATTTAATGAAATAAAATTATCTTCATTTTAACGGTTGACCATGACATCACGACTTAAGTATCATGCTGTGGAAGATCTTATATGGGCAGCGCAGTCGTAACAACATGCATACCATGGGCAAAGCAATGCATTGGGGTTCCATACCGGCCTTACTATTCATTAACAATATGGGCAGCATGATGCCCTTAGAAGCGTGAGGCCCTCGGTAACTACCCAGTGTTCCCATGCCTTAAGACTGCACTGCATATAGGAGTACATTTCACTTCAGTCACTGGTCAGCATTTTAGCCATCATGAATAAGACCATATTAGGTTCTTATTCCAACCAAAGTATAACCAAATAAAAAAGAATACTTCGTCAGTGTATAGTTTTGTGCATAGTTGACTGATTGTAATGGGGTGCTTTTGTCTTCACAGACGGATAACCGTTTATTGGGTCTTTATATTCGCGGTTTGTAACAAACATTGAAATCCACAAGAGTCTGTAACACACGAAGAATAGTCAGTTATGTACATGTTGACCCGTCTTGGAACTCTCCTAGCACGTGCTCATGATTTATAGGATCTATGATTTTGATGTACACTCATCCCCGCTACCAGACTGTTACCATGGAAAGTAGAACCACTTGGCTACTTCAGAAAGTCAGATTTTGTGGGGATTTCTTTGTAACTTACTAGAGGTGTTTGACAACCGGAATGTAATTATCGACTATATAAAGGTTCTTACGTGCCTGCCGGTGTGTATATGTAGCACTCACTAATCTACGTCGTCATGAGCTTAACACCAGCTGCTTAATAATGTCAGTAAAACATACAATATATAGGTCACAGTGACCTTCCCTGAAAATGAAACGATGCATCCACCTATAAAATGAAAAGAACAAAAGAGATGTTAGATACAAAACTATCAACAAAGTCACTGAAACATGAGATGTAGGCCACAGACACCTTATACAATTTCATAATTCTGGGTTGGGGCATTTGGTTAAAGAAGTTATGAGTTAATCACAAAATTTAACAAAAGACAGTAAAAGTAACCCTTTTGATCACAAAGGTATGGTAGTAACATTTATGCATCAAATACAATGAACTGTGTACTTAACAAGTCATTGATACAAAAACCACGTTCACAACCACGGTCAGTACAGCCTGATAGTTTTTGTATTGGCGCTTTTTTGTGAAAGCGAAAAATTGCAAGCATACAATTTATGCACCAAAGTCCTACACTTCCACCCTTGTCTCCAAATCGTAAAGAGTTAAAATATGACGAATTTAAATCTTTCCTTTGAACTAGTATTGCAATGATGAATCAATGTTTCACAGTGAATTATATTTCATCTTGGATTTGATGTTCGTACTGTTACATTTAGGTCAGTTCTTTACATTAATTGATTCTGAAACTTGTCAGTATTTCATGTATCTATACAGTACTTTTGTTTATCTTTGCCTCTTGTTCAATATAAATAATAATAATAATAATAATAATAATAATAATAATAATAATAATAATAATAATAATAATAATAATAATAATAATATAAAATGCATTTAAAGGAATTTGGAATGCTAAATTACTTCGATTAATGGGCTGTACTTGAATAATCGATGTTCTGATAACAAATATAAAAAAGAAATAAACAAAGAACACATTTTTACCGGAGTCCTGATGAATGCTTTAAAATACCTGGTTCTCGGATAACAGGAGTTCCAATAACTTTGAGACTACTGTAAGCTTTGGATATGACTTACTCTCATTTAAAAATTTATTTGAGAGAAGTGCAATGATGTTGACTATAATCTGAGAGTCTTTGGAGTAGACGATGACTAAAAATATCCATCTTGTTCTCTAAAATTTGTACATGGTCAAAATATTTATCACTGTGATAAGTTTGGAGCTAGGGAAATAAACATATACAAAAGAAGAGACTGATACAAAATAATTATTCAGGACATTTGCTTCTTCGATATCATAAAAATCAATTTGTTTGAACCATATTCTTCTTCAATAATCACAATAGGAACTGAGTTAAATGTATTGCTTTAATAAGAAATAGTTTTAAAAATAAATTTAATTACGAAAGATGCAAACCACGATATGATAATATGGTTTTTGAGGGTGGTGGGGCATGTTTCGCAAAATTGCTGTAATATTGGTCATCTACTGAAAAAGTTCGCATCAAATTTTTTAATTTATTTTTTAATCATGCTTATAGGTAATCTGCCAGTGGGTGAGTACCGTTGAATTTACCACATTGTGATCTTTAGATTGAGAAAAATTGCGGCCATGTTTGGATGATATCACTAAGAAAGTGTGATCCGACTGTTTACGTAGAATTTTAAATCATACCTCACAGAGATTACAACCTGGACCATCGGGTAAACGACATCCATCTCCTTGCATGCAAGCACTAACTGCTATACCATCTCGACCACCATGCACACATCCCCAAATGATGATGTTACAGAGTCGGCGGTATAGGAATCCTTGCGTAGCATACATATCCATATCTCGACCTAAAATTAAGTATCATCTCATACGGTGCCGACAATATTGCACACATTTTCGATGATTTCAGCTCAAGCGATTTGATTTAAAGTTTGACTATTGTATCCCACCACCACTACTACCAGCACCAACCACCTGTGCCCAAATTCAATTGCCACTACCTGGCGACATGTTAGTTCCAATAAACACAATTTTATTACGTATTCATTCTGCATAGATTACAGACCATTTTAAGACTTGTGTCATTTGGGATAGCTAGCAAAATATAATATGACTCAAAATGATAAGGTTTTACAATTTTATCCCGATGAAAAAGTAGTTTTAATCGTCCCGACCAATAAAGCAGATTATTACTCAAAGACTGATCTTGTACCTATACACATTTGCTCATTTATACTTCGTGTGCATCTTTTTATTCTTCAACAGACAAATAAAAATTAAATTTTTCTTAGTTGCCAATTAATTATGGGACATTTTAAAAATGTATCCATTTTTAGTAGACTCGGATATACACATATAGTATATTTATTTTTTGAATGTATGGGATAATTATTCAGGATTACAGACTAATTCCTGTGGAAAGAACAAACGTGTTTTGAAAAGTGGTTCTTTTCCGTCATCTGTCCGTCTGTTTGATCATGTCTATCGTTGTCTACATTATCAAGCAGTCACAAAAACATGCTAATATATTTTCTCAGGCTCTAATATGGGACGTAGATCTTGTATATACCCAAAATTAAAAAACCCTTAACCAAACTTCCCACCTTCCATCCAGTCTCTCACCCCTCCATTCAAATTGTCACATCTGCAACACGTGATAGCAAAATTACCACAAAAAGTAGGGATGCATGAATCTAACTACTGTTTTTATGATTCCGTTTTGCAAAGATTTAGTTTCACTTAAATGATTGTTTAAGTTATTAAATTATTAAATTCTGTATCAAAAAAAAATGAGGTGAATGTCAATCGTTGGATACAACAGGACAAAACATGTTACTATGGGGTGGAGCTACTTAAGATAACTTCAATATTGATATATACGTAAATATATAAGAGATTTAAACTTTGTCACTCATTAGGAATTCAACTAGCAACACAATCCTACTAACGCCCCCCCCCCGCATCATATATACACTTTGATGGACCTTCAATAGGGCTAATTTAAGACGAGCGTAAGTTTGAACATGCTCATAATACATGTGATTTGGAGATTCAGTGATCTTTTCCCTACGTTATAGCGTATTTGATTGCATAGGCTCACAGACTGCATAAAGATTTAAATTCTATGCATATATAGCATTACTACTTGATGTAAATACACGAATCCTTTAACAGCTTTATTGTGTGAAGAGAGCAAAGCCTGCGTTGACTGATGGCGTAACGAACGTTGCGGTATTGGGCAAAATATATTTAAGTTCAACAAAATTATTAATTGTTGATATTTATCGAAATGATTATCATACAGGTTAGAGAATTTTAAATCATACCCCACAGAGATTACAACCTGGGCCATCGGGTAAACGACACCCATCTCCTTTCATGTAAGCACTAACCGCTATACCGTCTCAACCACCATGCACACATCCCCAAATGATGATGTTACCGAGTCGGTGGTATAGGAATCCGTGCGTAGCAGACATATCATATGTCGACCTAAAATTAATTCTCATCTCACACAGTCATTCCTGATATATATATATATATATATATATATATATATATATATATATATATATATATATATATATATATATATATATATATATATATATATATATATATATATGCACCAGACAGAATGTAAAGTTCTATACCTGGAGTCAACAGGAGAACCTTTACGTTTGATAATACTAACATATTTTTTTTAAAAAAATGAATATGAATAGTTAGCATAATTGTAGAGGCTAGAGAATTTTAATCCACACTTTATGGAGATTCTTAATATTTATGTTTTTATGGTCACCATATTCTTCAATTACTTTTCCTTTAACTGCTGTTCTTGCAGCAATATACTATGGTAAGAAAATGTTTTGATGCTGCCTCCCGTGATCTCTCGGATCACGTTTTTATCAGTATTAGTTTTCATCTGGAAATAAAGTCTGAAAACCACCTAGAAGTCGTTTTAAGTTTCTCAATTGTTCCGGAGTAATATTTCCTTCCTGTTGTGCTTGCTTGTTACTGATAAACAATATATTAGTGAAGGAAACCACAACATTGTTTCCGAATTATTAGAAGCATTTTCCTGCCCCCACCCCAAGATATGCGCGCGTGACCTTCTTTTCCTTTGTATCAAAGAGGTTAAATTTAAAATGAGTTCTAGATGAATATTTGAAAGATATAACAAATGCGATTAACGTATTCACACAGGTCAGAACAAAGAGCTGGTTGGTTGGTTAGTTGAATTTTTACTGCGCACCAGCACAAAGAGGCCATTTAGCGCCATACAAAAGGTTATGTTCTTTATTATATACAAATGGTAAAAAGGGTCTGTATCGACCAGCGATACGAAACCAAATAGCTAAAGGTAAAACAATAAGAATGCTAACGGTGATAAAAAATAAAGTTTCCCGATCAACGGGGATTGCAAATAATGTATGACAACGACAACATATGAAAGGTAATTAAAATCTAGCGACCGTATATATATATCACATAAAAATGTTTAAGATGATAAAATAAAAGTTATAACTTATGATATATGTTTATTTCATTAATATAGTCTATAACATAAGAAATTCTAACTGTATCAAAGAGCTCCTTCATGTCTTTCACATTGTAATATTGATTAAGTGTAGATTGGAGGTCGAAACACTCCAGCAAAATCGCTTCAGTCTTCAATCTTGCTTGATAAAAGTTAGCAGCGACTCCGGGAGCGAACGTAAGTAGTACGTTTTCCCGTGACTGAAACAAGGCGAGTTAGTCGTCTCAGAAAGTAGACGGACTATACATTGGAAGTTCGTGGGAAAACGCATAAACGGCAAAGATACGCAATCTTAGTTTCCAGATTTTAATATACTATTACATTTGTTGATTTGTTTGCAAATGTATTAATGCTATTATGTATGTATGTATGTATGTATGTATGTATGTATGTATGTATGTATGTATGTATGTATGTATGTATGTATGTATGTATGTATGTATGTATGTATGTATGTATGTATGTATGTATGTATGTATGTATGTATGTATGTATGTATGTATGTATGTATGTATGTATATATGTATGTATGATTTAATTTTTCAGCGTTTTAGTGAAATGTTAGTCACGACATTTTATTCTTTGATTTTCTAATTATTAATTCATTGAGAGAATTGACAATATTGCCTGTAATTGAATATTCGATACATAGGAATGCGTAGGAATTTCATGAATTCACCGTAATACATGATGAGTAATGTTTGGTAGATTTATGAATTAAATCTTTGTGTAGTATGCCATGTATTGAGTGTATATTCATATACGAGTTCGTAATATTTAATTGATCTCGTAAACTATTTAAGAATCTAGTTAGATTTGATGGGATAAGCCATATATAATTTAAGACCTGACTGTATTACATAGCTTAATGTAAACAAGTCATGGGGTGTTAAATACGGGCACATACGTGCTAGTCGTAAAGCGGAAGCTAATGAAATCTCCTTGTTTCTCAGCTGTAGCTAAAACTGAAGAGAACATTAACAGCAGTGGCAAGCCACCGCCAGCCCTACAACACCACGCTTTTGAAAGATCCGCTTAAACAAAGATAGTTTACTATCTCACTCTCGAACAGGTTTCAGACTCTACAAGAATTGCTAGGAGAAGAGACTATAGAAAACAAGTGGCAAAGTGTGAAGAAGGTATTAACATAAATCTGCAAAGAAGTCCTGGGGACGAGGAAACCCAACCAGAAGGACTGGATGTCTATACAAACCTTGCAAGATATAGAGAAAAGAAAACAAATGAATACAGTAGTTAACAACAGTCGCACATGAGCTAGAAAGATTTAAGCTTAGGACGAATACTCTCCAGTAAATCAGCTTGTGAAGAAAAAGATCAAAGAAGACAAGCGGAACTATATAGAGCCCTATAGTGGGAGAAGCAGAGCAAGCAGCCCACCAGGGAAACTTGCGAGATCTGTATGCCACCATCAAAAAGGAGTCCAGAAAGTTTAGCAAGCCAGAAAGACCTGTGAAAGACAAGGAAGGGAGGATAATACGAGATAAAGAGGGACAGAGGGATCGATGGGTGGGTCACTTTGCAGAACTACTAAACCGACCAGCTCCTTAAGAACCACCAGATATCCATCCGGCTGACAGAGACCTGCCAATTAACTGCAGCATACCAAGCAAGGAAGAGATCCGCACAGCCATCAAACAAATGGCAAATCAGTAAGCTCAGACAGTATTTAAGCAGGGACACTGAAAGCAAACGTAGAGTTCAGCGAGAAGATGCTCTACCCACTCTTTAGTGGGAATCTGGGAATCATAACAAGTCCCTTCCGTAAGGAAAGAAGTCTACCTCATCAAGCTCCCAAAAACTGTGACCTCAGCTCTTGCTTCAACTACAGAGGTATAATGCTGATATCCATTTCAGGCAAAATGATCAGTCGAATCATACTGAACAGGGTAAAAAAAGCCGTCGACCCACTGTTCCGAGACCAACAGGCTAGTTTTCGCAAAAATAGATCATGCACTGACCAGATAGCAACATTGCGCATAATCTTGGAACAGTCACTGGAATGGAACTCGCCACAATATGTCAACTTCATTGAGTACGAAAATGCCTTTGACAAGATGTATGGATAGACCCTCTGAAAGCTATTGAGGCACTATGGAGTACCCGAAAAAAATCACAAACATCATAAAGAACTCCAACGAGGGAATGACGTGTAGAGTGATAATGAAGTCATCAACAGCCCACAAATTAAATGGCATACAGTGGACCTTCTAGACAAAACTGGACTATCTTGATTTTGCCGATGACCTTGCTCTTCTCTCACATACACAGCAACATATACAATAAAAGACCAACACCATTGCAAAAACATCAGCAAACACTGGTCTTAATGTAAATAAACGAAAGAGCAAGATCTTGAAGGTCAACACAGCAAACTAGACACTCAACAAGCTGAAAGGTGTGGAGCTGGAAAAGGTGGAAAGCTTCACCTACCTTGGCAGCTCAGTTGACAAAGAGGGTGGAACTCATTCTGATATTAAGATCCGTATCGGCAAGGCAGGAACATCTTTATCCAGCTGAAAATGCCTGGTCATCCACGGAACTGACAACTGATGTCAAGATCCGAATGTTCAACACCAACATAAAACCTCTTCTACTCTATGGAGCTGAGACCTGGAGAACCACCACAACCAATATGAAAAAGATCCAGACATTCGTCAAAACCTGCTTCAGAAGAACCCTCCGAATTCGCTGGCCAGACAAAATCAATAACAAACAACTGTGTCAGCGAACACAATAACAGCCTGCAGAGGAAGAAATTCTCCAACGACGCTGGAGATGGATAGGCCACACTCAACGTAATTATGCGTCCAGTACCACCAGGCAAGCACTCACCTGTAACCCACCGGGAAAAAGAAAGAAAGACTGGCCAAGAAACACGTGGGGATGAGATCTAAAGTAGACAGGTCACACGTGGGGTCAGCTGGAGAGACTTGTTCAAGACCGCGATGGCTGGAGAGAGTTTGTTGGCGACATATGCCCCAGCAGGAGCCACAGGCGTAGATGAGATGAGATGAAATGAGTGACCGAGAATTACAAAAACTATACTTACTGCATGAAACAAAACGTAACAAAATTGCAGTTTGCATACAAACGTAAGAATTCTTTACATTACACATGTATTCATAAGTTACGTCATTTTCAGTTAAACTTAGAAATTTGGCATTACTTCATTTATGAAACGTATTGTTATAATGTTTAGCATATACCATAATTCATTAATCTGCTGAATTTGTGCAGGGTTATAATATCTATATCAACTGCTTTCAAGAGTGATTGTTTTTAAAACACAAATTAGTGCAAAAAAGACACATTTGGAAGCGTGATGTTTTGGTTCAGGATTGAAACAGCTATCCTGAATATTATACCGTTCAATAAATTTATTTATGTAATGTTTTACAAGACACTTTAGCTTTGACTATCTCGCTCAAAGGTTAAAACAATATGCTGTTTTTGACAAATTACATGCAAATCGACCTTAGTCAGGCACTTATTTTAGTTTTAGAATCTTAGTGAGCAGTTTTTGATACAAAACAATAATGTTGTTTACAGTCATGGGTTTGTCAGAACGTGACGACTGGAACCTCTTTCATCAGAAAAGTTACAGAATTTAGAGAACATAGTTAAAGTGGTTTTTAATCGCTGTACTTGCTGCTACAAGAATAATGCAAAAGTTACTTTGTGACAATCGTAAGTTACATTCTCAGTAGTTGTCTGTCGTTATCTAGTCCAAGCCAATTTTACCTCATAACCAGGCTATCAGTTCATACGAATAAGGTGTTATGGCGTCTGAATCTCTGAATTTGTTATCATTCTAAAGAGTGCATTCCTTTACCGATTATGATCAAACGTAGACTAAATACTTGTATTGTTTTGCTCTTGCATAACGTTGTCAACAAGAAAGACATATCTTGGATTTTATGAGCATTTTACCACTATGGAAGCCAAGTTGTTTCAATGAATGACAAAAATTCGAATATTTGTTTATAGTATCAAATTCTTGCATGCGCTCGGTCATGCACAGAATCCACATATCGATTACGTGCTCTTGAATGTGATTTTGGCTGAGTCTTTTGTCATTCACGAGGAGACATTATATCGAACGATTTCTATCAGCCGTTGTAAATATGTGCAAATCAACAATGAAATATAAACATAAACGAGATTCAGTGATATTAAAAGACGTACTTTCGCGCATATTTGGTTGATCATGTCAACATTTTAAAACTTTATACTGATAAGAATTTGTTCAAACTTGCATGATCACACACAGCATGGCGGAGATCGATGATATGCGTCACATTCGAAGATTTACTTTGGTGGAAATACAGGGTAAAACACTATTGTTTCGTTGATATCCATATATGTGTACTGCATATCATTGGACAAAGTGTATAGTAAACAAAAAATAGAATATATTTAAAATGCCCTTTCTAGGCAGTATTTTCACCTTATATATATATATATATATATATATATATATATATATATATATATATATATATATATATATATATATATATATATATATATATCGAGCAAACCTTCAATACTTTGGAAGCACACAGATCAGAATCGCATAACAACTTAACAACTGTGAAACATTGAAAGACAAAAATTGAGTCTGCACAAATATTGTTATATATACATTTTGACTTTTTCCTGAAAGTGTGAAGGTCAAAATCTTACATTTGAAGACAAGTAAGTATACATCTTTGTTTTGTGTCAATAGTTACAAAGACGTTGTTTTCTTCATATACAATAATGCCTTTACAATACGTTTCCTCACTAATATCAAATTTAGAAAACATTTGTGGAATAAAAATACGTATCCATGTTATTCATAAGTAATCTTTTGATTTGGTTATTTTTTAAACAGACCAAAGTTAGTAAAAGTTTTCATTTGCGTTTTGTAGTTTGTGGTTGTTTTCTCGTGACATGTAAGTCTCCAATGGGAAAATACATGTTTTGAGTTTTAACTGCTTCAAATCTATGGCCGGTAAATTGAACGTTTTGTCAAATAAATGCTTTAGAATGTTTAGCAGCACTTTTTCACACTTGCATTGTTATATTGTTTACTTGCAAATACGTCAAAGCAATGCTCATTAAAAGGCAAAATTTCCATGACGTCGATGACACAGAGTAGAGATATATGTCACTTTACGGTCAATGGCATTTGTAGTGGTCAAAAGAACTAAAGGCACATAGAGGTCAAAGGGAATTTAACATGGGAATGTCACTTGGGGTGAATGAGAATTAAAATGAATAACTGGTAACGGGGGCAATGTTAAAAGTGGCTGACTTAAATCGAGCTGTAGCTTAGTAACAGTGTTCGAGTTTACCTCGAGTTAAATGTATCCATAAGGTTTATGGGGATAATAGTGTTTCGGGGGAAGAAAGGTTTATATTGTCAAAGGGGAAGGGTAATGGCAAAAAGTATTTTAAGGTTGATTTGTCAACACAGACACGCACGGCACCTTGTGTTAGCTTAGAGTGTGTGTGTGTGAAGGAGATGAAATCCAAGAAATATACAATCACATACCACCTATACCATTCTAAACTTCATGCACATAATGCAAAACGCCTTGTGCTAACCTTAGAATGTAAAACAATACATGAAATCTAACAAACGTACCATCCACCATACCACATATACAATCCAAAAGCTCCCACCCACCCACAATTCAAAATGCTGTGCTAAGAGTGCAAGATTAAATATCGCAAACATACCATCCACTACACGACCAATACCATCCAGCAACCCATATTAAAGCTAACCTAAATATAATGTGTTAGCATAGAGTGTAAGAGAAGGAGATGAAATCTCACAAACATAATACCCTTTTCACCACAGTAATACTATCCATCACACCATCAATACCACCCAAAGCCCCATGCACACAAACTTACCAAAGTGTTGTGTGTTAGCTAGAATGTAAGAGAAAAAGATGATATCTAATAATTATATCCCTTTCACCACAAAATATACTATCCATCATATTATCTAAACCACCTAACAAACCATACACGCACAATACAAAACCCATTTACCCATCATCCTATGGTGAGAGTGACAAATTTTCCCACTTGCATGCCTAAAGTGCGTACCTAACGGAAAATTTTGCCTCTATTTTAATTCTAGCTAAAAGATCACCCACTGGAAAAGAGAAGTGATCGAGCATATATTCACACAGTATCAATAAAACATTGCACACCATCTTTATTATAAAAATCAAGACCAAACGACTTTCTCTCTCTCTCTCTCTCTCTCTCTCTCTCTCTCTCTCTCTCTCTCTCTCTCTCTCTCTCTCTCTCTCTCTCTCTCTCTCTCTCTCTATCTCTCTTGAAAATCACAATGAAATTTCACAACTCACCAAAAGTACATATTCTTCTTATTTATTAAAACTCGATTTTTCCATTTGGATTCGTTCAGCGATACAGGTTCTTACTCTTCTTCACTTTTGTATTGTCTTCGTTCTTGCCTGTCTAGACAGGCATGGATTCTTCATTATCAGAAGTCCTCCCCTCCTCCTCCTCTTGTTACTTTCATTGTTTCTCTTTTGTCGTATGCTCTTTCTCCTACAAATTATTCGCGTTATGGAATTAGAATACCAACTGTTAGAAGTGTTCTAAATTTAACACGTTTCCAAGAGAGAAAAGTACCAAAAAGACGACGACACTCTGAAAGATATTTTTTAGGGATACGTCGTAGCCTTTTTGAAACTTACACAAGGAGCTAGTGGTTATCCTTCCTGTTTTCATACTTCCGAAAACCAAGACAAATTCATCAAAGAATACAGTTCCAACGAAGGCATCCAGTTTGCCTATGAGGAAAAAACGAATGAAGACACTCGTTTGCCAAATTGATGCTGATTTGTTTGTGAGGAAAAGAGTTAAACGACAGTGTTTAACCAAGACAAAGTACTTGGCAGAGTCGTCCCTCTACTAGGACATGATTAATGACAAAAGAAAATATATGAAACATGTGAACGTCGTTTGCCAAGATCTGATCCTGGTAAATTACGAAGAAGAATCAGACTTTGCACAGGCCGGTAAACTTGAAAATGTCATCATCATAGCTACCTACGTGACATCCCACGCTAGCTTAAAATTGCATGAAGCCTTACACCAGTTAGGAGATCGTGTCCTGTATTTTGACACCGACAGTTGCATCTACATCGATCACTCTGATCACCCTCACCCAAACATCGAAGGAGACTCTTTAGGGACTGGAGATCACCCAGAAAACAAGATTCTGAGTTTTACTGATCCAAAACTATACGGCTACTATCGTCCAAACAGGCGAGGAAAAAATTGCACACTGACTGTACAGACAAAGGATTGACGCTGAATCACTGAACGAGTCAACTGGTCAACTTTGGTGTACTGACAGAAACTCTGAAGGCGGGAGAGGATCAACAATTTAGGGTGACCACCTACGACCCGCAGCATATTGCACGATTTTCAACCCAAGAATAAAGTGTATAAAATCGTCTACCAGAATCGTGTGTTTTCCAAATCAATCCACTTTACCTTATATATACGCTGATGTCGGACAGTATATAAATGGTATGACTTCCAAGACCAACACGTTTTTGCAAAGAGAAGCACAAACCTAGAAAAATATGAATTATTTCACATACTCAAAAGCGAACGAGGGACTAAAGATGCCTTGAAACATCGTCGATTCAGCACGATATGGACACATCCATACTACCACCACCACCACCACTACTACTAATACTACTACTACTGAGACCACCATAAAAATGATGATGTGCGTATAAACCCATATGGATAGAAAAAGTCACACATTACCGTACACTTAATCTCTTTACTGGTTTTTGTTTATAGTCGATGAGATGCTGTATGTCTACCACCCAAGGATTTCATCTATATCTGAGCGAAATGCTTCGGGGATCACCTCATTGTAAATCACCTGCCAAAGAAGAATACTTGTTGCTTGTGGCTTTGTCAGGCTACTGCGACTTTGAATGTTGATTCCAACTTTTGAAGGGAATGCGGTTTAAATATATGGAATGATCTAACCTGGAAGAATTGGACAGAACTGGGTTTGTTTACTTGGGAGAAGGAGATAGAGTGAAATGGTTTAGTTTCAATGTACCACTTCACGAGTTGGAGAAGACAGACTCGGTTTACATGGAACGTACACCTCATTGTCACTGTCTTCCATTAGTGGGAAGCCAGTAACATCTTCATGGATAATTTTCAAAAGAACATAACTCAAAACCTGCGAGAACGTATTTGAAAAGAATTCTTCAAGATACAAGTGGAATGCAAGAAGCAATTGTATCCTAAAAACCATTGATTTTTAAGTTATCCCTGGTATCTGCTCTAAGAGTCTTCATAGCTGTTAAGTTATACAAATTTTGAGACATTTAACAAGTCAAAAGATAGAATGGCTCCGCATCACAAATTTCAAACAGTTTGTGAAATTCTGCACAGTAAAGACTTAGAACAGAATTAACAAAAATGTTTAAAATCACCATATTTGTTGTGGGGCAGTCAGAGGATACCACCCCTTTACGAGAAGTGATTTGTTTTCTCGCCTTCTATTCAATTCAGGAAATTTTGTTGGTGTATGGATACACTATCGCCTAAATATGTAGTGGAATAAACAATACCCTTTTGATAAATTACTCCTTCCAGAAAAGAAAAGGAAGAGTGATTGACTATGGCCGTTCATAATTTATCTGATGTGGGTATAAAGGCTTGTCGACATGTCACGACCTTTATCTGTAGCGTTTTAAAATTATATGTGGAAGAAAGAAGTCAATAACAATATTTAGACCATGGAAGATAGTCAAAACATTTCACAAGAATTGATTCCTTTGAATATCGGACGCCATGTGGCATATATGTGAGATAGTGACTTCGTTTTTGGGAAATCGTTTGCTAGCAGATTCCTTGGGGACTATTTACCAATTTACTTACAAAAGCATCGTGACCACTGTACCTTTAAATGTGCACGTGAGACATATTCTGTTAAAGGTGTTGCGTGTTATCAACCTCTGCTTGAAGAACAGATCCGTGACGTTTTATCGCCTTTGGACGTTTACGCAGATATGACTGTAGCTCTTGCTATTCTCACAGACGTATTAAAGATGTTCGTTACTGGAAATATTTTAGAGTCGATGCTTGGACGCAATACGCATATGACCAGTGCAAAGATTTGTGTAATTTATCCAGGTAAAACTTGAACTTAAAGCCCATAGTGAACAATGTGACTTTTTAACCAGTATTCGTCAAAGTAACAGACGAACCCGACATATAAGAGCAAAACCAAATTCAGGGAAACATTAGCGTCATCGACATTGACACCAGCGAAAAGCTATTCTGGGAATGAACATTAGAGACTGTCGATAGAATAGAGATTCAAACATATTACAGAGTATCTATAGAAATTCTATTGGATACAGTATTGTACAGTGATATACAGTAGTACACTTTAATCTATTTGCATTGCATTTTAGCGATGTTAGGAACCATTTGGATCGTATGTGCTTTTGTATTTCATTTAAGTTTTCAACTTTGAACATTAGCGTGCATGAAAAAGTTAAAATCTCTTCTCTTATCTACATAATTTCCGCAATTCTGAATATCATTGCTATGGCTGTATCTTTCTCATCTGCCTCGTCTTTTCCTCTCAAAATTACGTTAGATCGTTCAAGTTGGGAGGCACTGTATCTTTGCCATCCTATTCACATATTGATTACTGGACCTAGTGGTTCAGGCACAACCGAATTTGTAAAACGTTTGATCAAGTACAAAACCCATTTGATCAATTGTCTACCCCAATGCATTGTGTTGTGTTGTAAAGAAAGAGTTAAATTCAGATTTTCAGCCTCCTACACGAAAGTCAAGGAAAATTCATGTCTTTTTGAAAGGCTTCCTCTTGAAAACGAAGGCATCCTGTTTTAAGCGAATCAAACACATCTTGTCATCTTCGAGGATATGTTAGGAAAAGAAAACGAAAATAAACAACCGTTTACACGCAAAGGGAATTCTCGTAATGCCAGTATCGTTTACATTACCCAAACTTTGTTTCATCAAAATAAGGCCCATTGTACCATGAGTCTAAATGCTCATTACTTGGTTTTGTTCAAACGTCTCAGATAAAATCACAAGTTCAAATGTTAGTCAAAACAGTTAGGAACTCATTGGATGACTCATGCGTACGACTACGCCACGCAAACACCTCATGCGCATTTACTCGTCGATTAAACCGCACCACACCGATTATTTGCGATTTCGTACGCATCTTTTCAATACTGGTGTCGAGAAGGAGGGCCGGTCATCGCTATAAAATAATCTATAAAACGCCTCCTACACTTTCTTTCTGTTTCAAGATCGTCAATATGACCTCCTTTCAATCTCATCTTCAAGCCAAATCGATTCGTGAACTCTGTGGCATCTGACGGGAATAAATTCCACAAGTGCGTACCTCATAAAACGAAACGTCTTTTTAAGAAACTAAGTGGCTTATCACTACTGGCAGATCTCAGAATTAATACCCAAACCGAAAAGCAATTCATTTTGAAATCTGGAGGTTGCGGCTCTCTTGGTGTCACCATTCGTTCCTTTTTAAAATGAGATCCAAATTATACAGCAGTCACCTTCAAGTAAAAGCCGATCCAAAACACGTTCAAAGAAGGAAAAGAGTGGCATGACCAAGTCACATCCCAAGAAAAAGAAAAGCCCCAAGAAAACATCTTCTCGAAAGAGAGGTAGTGCTGCACGGATGCAAAAGTACTTCCCCAAATCACGAGCTCTTGGTGACCATGTGTCTGGCAGCTTCATCCACTTCGCACTTGTCGGTTATACCACTCAAACCGGATTTCACACGCTTTTTTCCCAGTTTGACGAAAAAAATGGACTGCCTCCTCGTTTGGCCAAATTTTGGAATGTGTTTTCGGTCCTGTCGAAAGCCCATCCACCCATGCGAAAACAACTAATTTAAACAACCTGTATTAATTTTTTTAATGTCTTGAAAGGAACGGTACCTTGCCCAGGCACAATAATGAAAGCTTATAAAAAATAGAAACATTATTCTTCATATGGTCAAAACGAAAATGCCCATCATTCAAAGTAAACAGTTGCAGGTGCAATGCGGATGAATTTTATCCATGCTGGTATGAATCTACTTCAAAGGAGTTGCTGCTAATTGTTTAGAGGACTTAATGGACAAAATATTGCTAACACTAAAAATGATAGGATTAAGAAGATACAAAAAAATCCTTTTGTGAAAGACCTTTTGCGTGTATGTTTAAATGTCCGGGAAGGGCGAAAGCTGGCTTTGGTGCCCTACAATAAGCAATACAAGTTGACTAATCGCACCGGTATGGTCAGTTGTTTCAACGTCTTACATCGTTCACCAGAAGCATAGTACGAAATAGCTAGAACTACTACGAAGGATTTCAAGGCCATGATAAAGTCATCCGAACACAGCAGTCAAGATCGACACAGCCACTGGGATTGCAGAGAAAAGAAAGAAGAGGTTCAACCTCCACCAAAAGAAGTACTCAGGTTATCACCGCCACCTACATGAATAATTGGTTAGATCAAAATGATGATGGCAACCCCTTCTTCATCAAAAGAAAGAAGGAAAGAAGTGAAGACATAAGTAAAAAAGAACTGAGTATCCTTGTTTAGTCATCCTTCTTGACACGTCAATCATTAAAATCCAAAAAATACATCACAAAGGAAAAAGTTTGATCAGGGAACAGTGTATGACTTATTGAAGAGAACCCTGATAGAGAACCTTTTAACCAGCATTTACTACAATCCTATCCTTCCTGAGGAGTTAACAATTGTAAGTTGCTGTCGAAACCCAACTGAAAAGTTCACGTTTATATCAGGTGCGACATTGATTTCAAGAACAAGCCACGTAAACGGTGCACAAACCCTTTTGACGAAATTTTCCAGAAATCAAACCAAAGTGTAAGACATATATCATCATTTGCAATCCGATTTAGCCTACGTCTCCCATCTCCTTTGTCCACGTACAATCGCGGTTACAAATATTTGTTTTGTGTCATCGACGTCTTTTACAAATTAACCTACGTTTTGCCTCTGACTTCCAAAATGGACCTGCATTAGTGAAAGCCTTAAAACTTCTATGGAAACAACACGGTCATCACCCTCTTCGATTGGAACAGGCAAAGAATTTCTGACCCAAGTTTTCCAAAAAATATTGAAGATATGAGAAATCCATTTCTTCACCACCGAGAATCCCAAAACCATAGCCAGCGTCCTGAACGTTTTTAATGCACTTTAAAAGAACGCAAGTGGAAATATTTTACACATTAACATACTTTCAAGTACATCGACGTCTTGACGCCTCTGGTAAAACTTAAAATCAATCGTACCATCGCATGATCCAATGCGCCCCCAATTTGGATTGTACCCTACTGCTTCCAAGAAACGTGACCTCTTGACGACTCGAGATTGTGTACTCATTGGAAAAACCAAGCAAACCTTCGACAAATGTTATTTATCGGACTGGACCACCGAATCCTTTCATGTCAATGGATGAATATATAGATGACATTCTTCTATCTATAAATTGGAAAACTTGAACCGTGAAATGTTAACAGAATTTTTCTACTTGTCTGAGTTGCAACTAGTGACCAAACTAGTACGATATCGAAAGCATTCTCGATCGAAGAATCCGAGAAGTTGGCAAAGAATGAATATGCTTTGAAAATGATATCCCACGAGTTTTGATTCTTGGACAGATGTTTCGCAGGTCGTCGTCTATGAAAAGAAGTGACGATCATGTCTTTCAACACTTCTCTTCAAGATCTACGAAAGCAACCCTTGTGGATGTAATGCGTAGAATGTGTACCTAAAAGGGAAATCGTCATTTTTCTGTTAAATCTTTGTGGTATAGTGGGTCGTCGGAGCTGCCACCGCCACTTGGAGTTTGCAAGGAGACAAACATTGTGGCCCATTTTCCTCAGCAGTTGCATCGGTTACCTTCTACCCAATCCTTCCCTGAAATATTCCAGTCACAACGGGAGTCTTGCGGCCAACACCAGTCACCGCCAAACAGCAGCAACAACAACACTGTTTTGAAACCTCCTTGGACATCTAGTGACTCCTCTAAAAGCAGATCCGTCGAATTATGAATAACCAACTTTACCCGGTGACAGTTCCATGGATGTGTTTCCCAGCAATACCTTGAGCTTTGGTAGAAATCATTAATCCCACGCAAGTCCAATATATCAGCGGAATCAAACGAAGTTTGTAGTCTAAATTCTGAACTAGTCAGTGCAAGAACACCAGTATACAAAAAAATCCTGGTTTTGGGGAATACAAACAATTGAATAACCCAGCCACAGATTATGAGAATAAGGCTGTGACATTAATTTATATTAAAGAAATTGCTACTCAAGCATAATCCAATACAAGTTAGAGTGGATAAAAGTGAACTGTTTACGTGAAATGGAATTTCTTAGTTGATGTAGTATACCTAAAGTCAGCCTGATTCTCGTGTAGGACAAAATGGCCTCTCCGAACCGAATCCCTCCAGGGCAACTTTTCCTTAGGAAAAAATCCATCCGTGATAAAATCCACCCCACCCCAGATAAATGAAAGATATGACATAATCCCCTCCTCTAGTCCAAGGTTTTTATCTTTTTAAACCTACACAAATATATTTTTAATAAACGGGACATTTTAGCAATATAACTCATTTATTTTAATTATGGAATTTCATGTTTATCCAATAAAATTTTGCTTTAGCTTGGAAGTACTTACACCCTACTGGAAAAACAAATGAAATTTGACATATCATACATATACCTCATATTTAATTTAATTATTGAGTTTCATGTTTAAAACAAATACAACGATGACTTTGCTTTGAAGTATTTCCCAAAATGTAAAATAATGGTTACATACAGTAACCTCAGAGCTTAAAAGAGACATGAAAAACATATGCGCCTTCAATTAGGCTTTAAATTAAAACGATCATTAGGCATCTTATCTCGTTCTCTTTTAAGATCAGGACCGCGGAGAAAGTAGGACAACTATGACGAAATTCCGGGGTCCACAAGGGTCAGTGGGTAGACCACCGTTACAAATTGTAATTCATAGGGGCCAACTGTCAGCGAGCCTGGTTAAGCTCCAACATCTAACCCTAACAATATATTTCTTTTATCTACTAAATGGAAGCCTAACACAAAACTTTAAAAGGCCCAAGCTAATGCACTAAGATGCATATTTATGAAGGTTTAAAAGCATAAAAGGGATAGACTTAAACTATGGAGAGAATTATGTCCTATCTTTCATTTTGTTGGTGTGACTATTTTCAAGGGGATTTTGTCCTAGGGGGAATTTGTCCTGGGGTGGGGGATTTTTTCTATACCCCGTTTTGTCTGTACCCCGTTTGACTTTCTCCATATTGCTGAAATTATCCTTCAGTTGACTGAAACTCAAGAGCAGTGAGACAATCATACCTATAAGCTACTTCCTTAAATT
This sequence comes from Potamilus streckersoni, assembly GCA_016746295.1. NCBI lineage: Eukaryota > Metazoa > Mollusca > Bivalvia > Unionida > Unionidae > Potamilus > Potamilus streckersoni. The sequence goes on along the minus strand of JAEAOA010002037.1, from coordinate 1,796,917 downwards.
GCATAACGGTGTTTTGCGGACACATTTGTCCCCTTGTAATTGAGCAGATTATTGAATTATGAAATCAGATCCAAATCATCTATAAGCATCAGAACAGGTTTTGGTCATAGGATTTCGGACTAGACATTACCCTCTACTTAAAATGCTTTCTTGCCAGATAAATTGATCTCGGGAAGAAAAACAACGGATGACGTGTACTATGCCGTGGCTACGATGTTGCCACTGAATATGTCCCACTTTTGTCATCTCTTTTGGCAGTCGATCATTTGGTTTAATCTACATACAGGTCTAGATAACACTATAACAACAACAACATCAACAACAATAATAATAATAATAATAATAATAATAATAATAATAATAATAATAATAATAATAATAAGAAGAAGAAGAAGAAGAAGAAGAAGAAGATGATGATGATGATGATGATGATGATGATGATGATGATGATGATGATGATGATGAATGTGTGTGAATATGTGAAATTTTAGGATTTTTCAGTCTGGCAGTTAATAGTGATGTCTATCTCTCGGGAATCATGACTCAGACATGTAGAATCATGTCAAACCCAGTCAAATTATCCGACCAGACCTAACTCTAACTTCTTAACGCTAAGTGCCAAACGAGCCAGCTGTTAGTACCATTTTTACATGAATATTCTTTGGTATAACTCGACCTGGGTTCAAACTCGCGACCCCAGCATCCATGTTGGACACCATAGCAGTAAGAATAAGAAGAAGATGTAGTATCACTTACCCAAAATTGGTGTATAGATTCAAAATAAAGCGTATCATTACATAAATAAAACTGCAACAATGTCTAGCAACAAGTTTAACTTCATTTCAATTAAAACTTGTTAAAGGCTTTATACGTATCCAATTCAAAAAGGCAATTGTACGCAAACACGTATTAACAGCTTACCTAGTTTTTGAAAAGCAATTTGCCATGAAATTTACAAAATTTGAGTTCTAACAGCAAGAAAATAATGTTTATTAGATATGAATGCATTTTAATTTGATACGTAACGCTGAAACCTATCGTATATATTATGCATGTAACACAGCCGGACACATAGTTCTTGGATGATGTCCAATCAATGAATTAGATTAAAGTTACAGGTACCAAAAATAACAACTGTCTTGGAATTTGTATACATTATATGCAATGGCTAACAGAAAATGAAATTTTAGTGTTTATGTATAAGGCTCATGGGCTTTGCTGTTTCCTTAGCTATAGAAGCTACGTTCTACAAAAATAAATTAGGAGGCTTTTGGCCTAAACTTAGATCAATATGGGCACTGATCAGTACAGTATTTTTTGTTAACTAAATAGATGAATACGTTGTTGGGCAGGCCTTTTATATCATAATCTGTCAGTTGACCATGATCGTAATCAGGACAGGTGGTGTTGAGGCCCCAGGTGGTTAATGGGCTAAGACTCTCGCCTTTACCGATCACTACCATTGTACTTCAGTCTGTGTGGATTCGAGTCGCGGACTCGGCCAATGTAAGCGAGAAAGCTTCCCGTTGCTCGATGGTTCTTACCGGTGTCTTTTTTCAGGTTCATTTTCCATCAGTGATACTGGCCGCCATGCATAGTCTGAGAAACGGCGATAAAGCAATTAAAACATTAGCACGTGATGTATATGGAATCAGATCACACTTATTACTTCCGGTTCAGTACCCACGTTTGTAGCCTCATTATTTTTTCAAAGCATTTTTCTTCCCTCCTTATGTTTGTGATACAAGAGTTATATTTAGGCATTCTTGGCGTTGATTCAGAGGCAATTGTTTATTTTTTAGAATTTGAGCTTTATGTTGTGGTTGTCGGTGTATTTGGAAACAGTGCACAGTGAGATATTGATTGTGATCCGATAGTGAAATCTGTGACCCATTGTATGATATTTTGTTTATTTGTTTGTTTATTGTCCAACCCCCACCAACAACTCCACGCTCCAAAAAAGAATGTTGGATAACCAATGACAAAAACTTCACCGTCAGTTCATCTGTAAAAGTACAAATGTAGAATAAGATATGATTTATTATGATTTGGACACCATGGAAAGTGCAGTAATGAGAAACAAATGTAGAAAATACATATCAAACTTAGTTGCCACCTGATTCCACAAAAGCAGCTGCCTCCTTGTTTCTGTAGATCAAATGCTGTTCTACTTTTTATGTTGTAAACCGCACTGCAATTTTAATATTTACAATACATTTACATGGATTGATTTGAAACGCTTATATAACAATTATTTACATCAATTATTGATAATTTTAGTAGAAATTTGAGTGATTGCTATATGGTAAACACCACACATCACGGAAAATCGTACATTGTAATTATTTACAGTCACTTTGAATATCAAGAAGGGAGTTTCTTAAATATAGTTTTATGTCGATGGACCATGGAAAAGAGCATAAAATATCACAAACACTTATTCATATTAGCACGAGAACTTAACTTACATTTCAATTCCAATCTCAACAATATTCAAGCAGCTACGTTTGGATCGATATTGGAATTAGCATAACAGAATTATGTAAAGTCTTTATTAAAAAAAAATCTGACAAGCTCAATTTAAATTTATACTCCTATAAGACTGATTTATTCCGTTGGGATGGGGCATCATGACACGTGAGTAAATTGTAAAGATATTAAAGTCGGAGAACTGTGAAATATCCACATAGATGTTGGATGTTCATGGTGAGAACTATTTCCGTGACATCAAAGGAAAAGAAAAGCTATAGCAAGGACTTTATATGTTTTATAATGAATTATAATATTCTTTTGATTATATATATATCAAGTTTTAAATATTCCGAGGAAGCGGTCCCATTTAAAGGCAAGTATCCATTATGTTCTTTTCCTTATCATGATGGTAATCATATTTTATGTATGTATCTGAAGTTTCTTAAAGGAATTTGAGCTAGGCAATAAACTAACATTATGAGGTAAAATCGAATTATTATTATTATTATTATTATTATTATTATTATTATTATTATTATTATTATTATTATTATTAATTATTATTATTATTATTATTATTATTATTATTATTATTATTATTATTATTATTATTATTGTTGTTGTTGTTGTTGTTATTGTTGTTATTATTAATATTGGTGGTACTGGTTTTGCTGCTGCTGCTGATGTTGTTTAAACATATTTTCATTTGTTCTAAGTCACAAATTTTTGTAACCTTAAACGGTAATAAAATGTCATTTTAGTGCTTATGTCGAATTTCATTAGACTATTGACATCAACAAACTATAAGTTTAATCTGTCGGATATATTCAAAAATAAGAAAATGTTTATAATGAAGCGAAACGAAACTGCTAGTGATTATTCACTCTATAAAACTTAGAGTTTAGTCTGTCTGATATGTGAAAGTATAAAAAGGTGTCATAATTAATAAGAACAAAAGTCTCTAACTTTTATTGTTGATCAATTTAGCAGTTGGGTGATTTGGGCTGACTATGCTTATTCGCCTACAATTTTTTTAATTGATATTACACAACTATAAAAGCAACACAAATCAGTTTGAAAATTTTTCAAAAATCTTTTTTTTTATCTTTTCATTGTAATAGATTCAGTGTCTGACAGTTCATTTATAGGACAAAAAAGCATTGGTTTAGTCGTAAATTTATTTTAACAGACTTTTCTGCGTATTTTCTGACATGTCGATCAGTTAAAACCATCTGTAACTGTGCATGCTAAGACAGAAAGTCACCGTTAGGACACGTCGTAGTGTATACGAAACACAAAATGTGTTGGAAGCACAAACTGTGTTGTGCAGTACAAAACAATACTGCAACCCGCCACAAATACAGATATATATGTGCTTGCGAGATCAATATCCAAAACATATCGAAATTCATTATATTCTGTGCTTCTTAAACACAGCCATGATTATGGCAGCATGCATACATTTCTGATGTGTCATGTCATTATTTGCATTATTTGATAATAAATATAGGTGCATGTATAGTCTTTCCCTATACAATTCACCCTCTCTTCTTCATATGCGATGATATATTCCACAAGGTAACCTGCATTACTCAACGTTATGTGTAGGCAATCACTCCTACCAAACCTGAGTGAATAACCCTAGCATTGGCCGAAGGCAGTAAGATAAAGAGAAAAATTAGAAAAAATAATTACGCAGTTTTAAGGTATTGGAATTATCAAACTGTTTCCATCTTGAGACCATTTGAAAAAACGAGCTCCAAATAAAGCAAAGCTTGAGAGGAACCATATCTATGAATTTAATAACCCATGAAGAGCAAATAAAATACAAATATATATATATATATATATATATATATATATATATATATATATCTTTTTATATTCTTTTTTATCTTATATATATATATATATATATATATATATATATATATATATATATATA